>JADBJO010003661.1:112500-147500 GCA_016801955.1 Conus betulinus | reverse complement strand
TGTGTGTGTGTGCGCGCGCGTGCGTGCATGCGTGAGAGAGAGAGAGAGAGAGAGAGAGAGTGTGTGTGTGTGTGGTGTGTGTGTGTGTGTGTGTGTGTGTGTGTGTGTGCGTAGACTGGTTGGACTTGGTGCCTTTCTCCCTAGGTATGATATGCACCTGTTCAAGCGCTCATGTTTGCCTGCATGTAATATGCTCAGTCCCACAGTGATAAGTTTTCAGTGATTGAGTTTTTCTTTCTGACGTTTTGTCCGTGTCTCTGTTTCTCCCCTAGACCCCTTCACTCGCCCAAATCCTTGCCTTGCAAGGTGCCTTTCCATAATTTGTTTATTACAACAGTAACAACAACAAAACCCAACAAAAACCAGTCTTTTGTGTCTGTGCATGCATGTGTGTGTGTGCACACGTGTGGGCTTGCCTGTTTTTGTGGGGGTGAGTTCATGAATGTATATGTGGGAGGGAAGGAGGGGGATGAAATAATATTCAAATTCCACATGTTGGTCTGCACATGCTGGTGCACGATTGTGAATTTTTCCTTTCGAAAGAGTGATGAGATCAGAAATGTAGACGGGGTGGGGGGGGAAGGGGCAGGTGAAGAGGGGAGGGGGAGGAGGAGAGTGGAGGGAGAATTGGCAGTTCAAGAATGATGCTGGACTTTTGTACTGTTTTCCTACAGTCTTCAAGAGAAGAGAGAAGATAAGAATCAGGTTGGCATATAACCACTGCCACAAGGAAAAAGTCAGAGTGCACCACAGGATTTGCATGCTCCAGTGTGAAGGGAAAGGATACACATAGGGCCGCTTGCACTGCACATCTGTGACCATTTTCATTGAACAGTAATCCTGCCTTGTGATCAGGACACTGGATTCAGAGATTATGGCCACACATGTTCATTATACTATTATTGATCATTGGTGAACCTCAATCAACAAACCCTGCACGGGAGAGTGAAAGTTTGAACCAAGGGAGACAGAATCAGTGTGTTGGAAAGGGAGAGACGGGGGCTCTCTGAGAGAAAGAAAAGCCACATAGTTGTCGTGTGTCTCAGTGTGTCTTTCTTCTTGGCCTGTTAGGTGTGACTGACAGATGTCTGACATGATTAGTTGCAGTCCATTGATTGAGTTTTTCTTTCTGACGTTTTGTCCGTGTCTCTGTTTCTCCCCTAGACCCCTTCACTCGCTCACTGTCTGTCTTTTATTAGGTCTTTGTGTGTATATCTCTTTGTCTGTCTGTCTGTCTGTCTGTCTGTCTTGCTGTGTCCATGTCTCTTTATGTCACTCCATATCTTTCTTTTTCTTCACTGATTTTTTTTCTCCAAGTAGTGGGGGAAAACAAGTGCAAGCTAACAATTCCTCTATCATTATAATAATGATGTGGCAAAGATTAAAAAAAGAAAGGAAAAAAAAAGGGGGGAGGGAGAGGTTTTTGTGAGAGAAAGAAAACTGGAATGATAATTAAGATGATAGCAAATTTTGAAAAGAAATGGTATTAGTTCAGCCAGACGATACAGACAGATTACAGGACGAACACAATGGGGGACTGGAATAGCTCAGTGGTAGAGTGCCAGACTCATAATCTTGGTGATCCTGGGGTTGCGGGTTCGAATCTCTGCAGGGCCGTTTCAATACAGGGAGATTTTTTTACCTCAGAGTTAACATTGGTTCTGACTCCATTTCCCATGCAGTCCTCCGAATGAGCTGTAAACCGAGGTTGTGTGAGTGAACGCACGCTTAACATCTTGCACACACGTAAAATCCCATCACCAACTTTCGGAAGAGAAGGCCAGTTTGGCTGTTGGTATGGATGACATGTTACATACAGAATGCACCTTCCCGGAAGCTGGAGTATGGCTGCCTTAATGACAGGATGAAAAACGGTCATACACACTAAGCTCCACTCCGTTTGTTGAGTAGATAAGATTAATCCTTGCCTGTCCATACAGGGAGTGTCCACAGGAGTGTCGGCATGCATACACAGAAAAGAAAAAGAAACAAAAAACGCATTTCGACCTCTGGGGTCTTTTTCAGGTAAAAACAAACAACAATAAGGAGCAACCACTTATCTCATATATTCTGCACCAAATGGGATTTGAAACTAATAAAGATATAGATTATGAATATAAAATTCTTCACTGATAGCATATTGGGGCCATTGTAGTTCATTTTGAAAACAAGCATTTATATTACTGCTCAGAGGCTTATTATCCGCAGATTCATGCTCATCAGTGTGACATTGCTTTACTGCCCTGGGATCAAATAGAGATAGGCCACGGCCTATAATTCTGTGATACTCTCATAATCAAGAATTTTAAAACAGAATCCAACACCCTGAAGCAGCCAGTGAAGAGTAGAAATGTAAAATAATGAGAAAGTGCTGTAGGGAAGTAAGTTATGGAAAAATTGAAATATTTACTGAAAGAGTAATGAATATTTAGTGAAATCTTTGAGCCTATGCTGGGTATATGTTTCAAGCGTGTGTGCACACACACACACACACACACACACACACACACACACACACACACACACACACACACACACACACACACACACACACACACACACACACACACACACACACACACACAGAGAGGTGACATTACAGATGATGCAATTTGTTAACGTTACGATGGCATAGTCAGGTAGCATTACAGATGTAGTTAGGGGATGTTACAGATGACGTTGTCAGGTTTATGTCACAGATGATGTGGTCAGGTGATGTTACAGATGTTGTGGTTGGGTGACATGATAGTTGGTGTGGTCAGGTAATGTTACAGATGACGTAGTCCAGTAATGTTCCCAAATGAGGTCAGTTTATGGACAGGCAAAGGTTATGTCTGAGGTCATCTGTCTGCAGGTGGATTGTTCCAAGGCCAAGGACGTGTGTGATGAGTATGGCATCAAGGCTTATCCTTCCCTGGTTCTCTTTCTCAATGGGACGAAGGTGAGTGAGACTGCTGCAGTAACCAGCTACGCACACTCTAAATTCTCATCTGCCAAACTGTCTGTGTCAGTCTTGTCTGTCTGCCAGTCAGACTCGCAAAGTTGACCACGCTATCCTTCTCACACTTAGAAAAAGTTGGATGACCTCAATTTGAAATAAAGGAGCATTTGCTAGTTGGATACTCCTAGATTCCCAGCTATACAAGTTGTGCAGGATTTCTGATTGGTACACGTTGGCTGTTTAAGCTGGGTTGAGCATGTCATTGATGGACATATGTCATATGGGGAAGTTGAGCAGGAGGGGATACTGCTGGTTCAAGCACTTCTGGGAAGTTTTACAGTTTAATGTGAACTTTTTCACCACTTACTGTGTGGACTTTTGACGTGAACAAGGTTCTCTGGGACTAAGTGCTAAGAATCAGTCCCTGTAGGTCTCCCAAGTCGGCATATACCAAACAAAAAGCAAACTATTGATAAAGTCAGTTTCAAGATTGTCTATTTTTTTCCCCCCTGATCAGTGGCAGCTTGGTGACCACATTTCAGACTGTCAAATGTAAATGTGAGGTATTGAAGGGAAAATAGAACTTCCACACCAGCTGCCATGGCGAAGTGGTTAGCATCACGGACTCCCGGCTAGGAGGTCGTGGGTTCAAATACCATCAGAAGTCATGTGGGTTTTTTCTGCCCCAACCGGCTCCTACCCAGAGTTGAGTTTGCTGCGGGCTCAGTTGGGAAGACTGGGACCACACAGTCGAGATTCATCCACTTAATGGATACGTTCTGAGAGTGTTGCTCAAATTTCCTGACCAACACTGCAGGTGCCTGTATCTCTCGGGCCTGGTTGACGCCGGGATACATTATGAAAGGAAGCGTAGAGTACAGCCCTGTCATGTAGTCTCAGACCAAAATGGAAATCCATAGCATCATCTTAACCATCCTTATTCTAATCAATCAGCATAAAAAAAAAAAAAAAAAGTCTCAAATTCTGTGGCCCTTCATGCCTTGCTCTCATGGTGACCTCAATTTCGATGTCCTCTCCATGTCTGTGGCCTTGGTTGGGTTCTGTCGGGGTCACCAGTATCGGTGAGTCCATGGGGGGTGTCGTTGGACGGACATGGTGGCGTCCTCCGAGGGAGAGCTCACTCACGCCTGCTCTGCGACTAAGCAATTATTGTCGTCAGTAGGGGGCTTAGTAGTGGTGGTGTCCTGCGTATGTTAGATCAGAACAGGCGCCACTGAACACCACTGAAGTGATTTGGCAGCGGTGCAGTGTCTCCTCTCGGGTGGGTTGCCTCTTGACGACTTGACATTGACTGCTCCCTGTGGATTGCCGGTGCCCGGGCTGTGGCAGGGCCGACTGGGCTGTGGCTGTGGACGGGGTGTCGGAACGAGAGGCGTGGGTGCACTGCCTCTGAGGTGGCGCTGAGGTTGGGACAGCAAAAAAAAAAAAAAAATTTTTTTAAAGAAAAAAAAAAAAAAAAATAGAACTTCCACACACATGGGCTTGCACTGTTGCCTGCAGAACATAGTATGGCGAACAAATATGCATGCAACATTGCAAAAGAGGTTAAAACGTGTATTTCTGTGAGTGATTTTCAACCACTGCATGGAATAAGGGATGTCACTGCATAAAAGGATAAAAAAATGAAGGAAAAAACTCACCTGTGTATAGGTGTAGCCCAGCAAAGCTGTATATCAGTATTTGTCCTCTGTGTGTGTTAGGTCTTCAATTTAATGTCTATACACATTATGTGATATTAGACGAACCTAATCTATAAGAATAACATTAACAGCAACAGCAAAAAAAAAATGGATAACTAACTATAAAACATTGAAGATAACTGGTCATAACAAGGACGTTACTAAAACACCAGTTCCCATTTTACAAAACAGAAAAAATAGGACTTTGATGCAATGAAACAGCGTGTGTGTGTGTTTGTGTCTGTGACACCAAAATAACTGAATAATAATAGTCCAGTCTTGCCCAGGGTGTTTTGTGTGTGTATGTGTCTATGACACCAACATAACTGAATAATGATAGTCCAGTCTTGTTCCAGTTGCCCAGGGTGCTTTGTGTGTGCATGTGTCTGTGACACCAGTATAAACTGAATAATGATAGTCCAGTCTTGTTCAAGTAATGCCCAGGGTGATGTGTAGAATTAGGGGTCTGCAAGTGTTCACAGTTTTAGATACAATGCAGAACTGTCAACAACAAAAAAAATCAATCACAGACTCAGGAGACTGCAGACCTCCACCGCGGTCAAACGAATGTTGGATCCATCTCGAGTCAGTTCCTGACTCAGAATCACATTCGTTTGCCACCAGGGGAAGTAATTGTGAGGATTGCTGAAAAAAATCACTCTGTGTGTAATTTTTTTTTTTTTTTTTTTTTCCCACATATTTGACAA
Source organism: Conus betulinus (assembly GCA_016801955.1). NCBI lineage: Eukaryota > Metazoa > Mollusca > Gastropoda > Neogastropoda > Conidae > Conus > Conus betulinus. Next base: position 142,152 of record JADBJO010003661.1, on the reverse strand, counting down.
AATTTTTGAAACAAAAAGTATTCATATCTGTGTCATGGGAAAATGCTTACATTCCGTGGAAAATATAAACTTTATTGAGTTATCTGTTGGTAATGGTGACTTCACACTGTTCAGGTTCAGTGAAACGTTTGTGATCATGTGAACAGACGTTGGATCAGCCTGCACAGAAGTAATGGGGTGATATGAACTGTAAGGTTCACTCCCTGTAAACTTTTGACCTTAAACTGCTCCGCATCCATCATTTGTTCTGATCTGCCCAGTGGATCCACAGTAAAATGTGATGGGCTGGTGCCTCTCTCCCCCCCCCCCCCTCTCTCTCTTCTCTCTCTCTCAAAAAAAAACAAAGGAGATGATCATAGATTTTAGGAAAGCGAAAAATTATGTGCCTGATCTTTATATTGATGGAGAAAAAGTGGAACAGGTAGAGGAATACAAATATCTGGGCACAGTGTTAGACAATAAGCTCACTTTCAATACACACACCAGATCCGCATACAAAAAAATGCCAAACCAGAATGTATTTCCTACGCAAATGAGGAATCTGCATGTCCAGCCAAAAATTCTTAAAACATTTTACAGGAGTTTTTGAGTCTGTCTTGACTTTTTCATGCATTTGCTGGTATGGAAATCTTAATTTGAAAAACAGCAAACTCTTGGACAGCGTTGTGAACATCTGTGGTAAGATTGTTGGTGAGAGACAGGAGAGTAGTGAGTGAGTTGTATGAAAGGCGTGAGGTGAACAAGGCTCGTGCGATTGTTAGTGACAGCGGGCACACGCGCTTGCTTGACAGTTTGAGCTCCTTCCATCAGGCAGACGATTTTGTGTCCCCAGAGCTAAGCTGATGCGCACAAAAAAGAGCTTTGTGTTCAAATCCATTGCGTTTTTAAACAAACACAGCGTGTAAGAAGAAGAGATGGTGGATCACCTGTGACAAGCAGCATGTGCGCGGTGTGTGTATGTCTGTGAGCAAGTGGGAAAGTATAGATGCTGGTGTGTGTGTGTGTGTATTATGTGTGCATGTCCTGGAGCAGTGAGGAATAGAAATATCTGGAATATGTCTTATCTTAATGATTTTTAATGATAAATCACCTCTCTCTCTCTCTTTCTCCCCCTTCCCCTCTCTGTCTCTCTCTGTCTCTCTCTCTCTCTCTCTCTCTCTCTCTCTCTCTCTCTCTCTCTCTCTCTCTCTCTCTCTCTCTCTCTCTTCTCATACGTGCACACATGTATGTATATATAATTATGAGTGGCTGAGTGCATGCTTTATTTGCACTACCAAAAAGGAGAAAGAATGAAATTCCCATTTTGGTGATACACGCATGTTTTATTGTTTGAAAGTAATTTTAATTTTTCAGTGTCACGTTTGTAACTATAAATATGTATGTCATAACTTTTAGGGCAGCGGTCACGAATGTAATTCTCTTTTAACGAGAGATACAATCTTAATGCAGAACTTATTGCGTACACACAATGTGGAAAAAGCTTTATTGAAAATGCTTGTCTGAAAAAGCGAGTGTTTAGCTGTGCTTTGTGAACCCATAAGATGGACGGTTTGGGAAAGCGGGGGGCAGTGAGTTCCAAACAGTTGGGGCAGCAAAGCTGAAGGAAAGCTCTGCAAGTGATTTTTTAATCGGAATGTTCAGGAGTTTCTGACTGGAAGAGCAGATGGGAGATGACAACAGGTATGTGCAGAGCATAGAGGGCAGGTATGGTGGAAGAGAACCATCAAAGAAATGAAAGGCAAGAGTGGACAGGTTGAACTGATATCAAAAAACAACAGGCAGCCAGTGATCTCATTTTCTTTCCTTAAGGACAGGTCACATGACGGTGTTCTGGGTTTGCTGGAGCTGGGAAATGTGCTGCGCTGGCAAGCCCTAAGTACTGAATGACAATAATCAATGTGAGAAGTATTAAGTGAATTGACACGTCTCGTCACGGCTCAGTCAGGGAATGGCGGAAGGCAGGGTCCACTCTTACGCAGAGCTGAGAAAAGCAACAAAAGAGCATTGCACTTCATGCTGTGATGAGAGTGCATCAGCAAACAGCATTTGTGTCCAGTTCATGACAAGTTATCAATGACTCACAAACTATTATTTTGTGTGTGTGTGTGTGTGTGTGTGTGTGTGTGTGTGTGTGTGTGTGTGTGTGTCCTTTATCACTCCATCATGTCTCTCTGTCTGTCTCTCTGTCTGTTTATCAGGCTTGTTGGTCTGTCTCTATCTGTCCACGTTTAAGTCTTGCCTAGTCATTTTTACTTTTTCTGTCATTGTCAGGTTTTTGAGTTGAGCCTTAAGACAATGAAGATATTTGATGTGGGTGTGGATGGTTGAGGCACAGCTGACATTGACAGAGTTGTTTTAACGGCATGGTTATGTAACAGGTGGAAAAGTACGAAGGAGATCGGACCTTGGAGGACCTCAAAGAGTATGTGCACTCCAAGATGGATGAGCACGTTCAAGAAGAAGTTCCCGAAGTGACGTACCAGGTGGAGGTTTTTTTTTTTCCAACTGAATTTTTCTTGCCCTGTTTTATGCCCAAAGCCTATGTGGCTGCAGGGTGCAGGGTAGGTTTGGTGTTCAGCGTGTTTCTCTCCATTCCGCACAAGCTGTTGTGCCTCTGTGGGCACAGTAAATTGTTGAATTACATTTCAGGATCTGCAAATATGTCTGAGAGTAAAAGTAAACTTTTTTTTTTTTTTTTTTTCAAATGATTGAGAAGTACAAGTGTGCAGAAAGAGGACAGTGTGCAAAGAGTTTTCTCTGCGTAGTCACATGTAAATGTCAGAGTATCACAAATATGAATGGCTGCAGTTGCTGTAAACTCCGAATGAAAATGAACAAACATAATAATTGTGTTTATCGCACCACTGTCATAAATATAGTGACTGGTAAGCAACTCTATAATGACTGATAAGCAACTCTATCTATTCCATTTTTGCTGCACTTGCAGTTTTATCTTGAGCTCAAGAGACACACACTTCCCATGAAGAAAAGAAGTACATAAACACTTAGATTAATAAGTAAACAAAAAATGTTAGCTCCCGTCCCTCATCTCTACAACACCAAAATCCCCCACCCCCCCCCCCACCCTTCACATATACACTCCCACACTTACTCACAGAGTAAGCATAATCACATGTCAAATCAAAAGAAAAGTAATCTTAAGTTGGTTATCGTGGAAGATAAGTCAACCAATATTTGTTAAGGTCAGTTTCCATGTTGTTTTCAATATCACCTTTTAGAGTCAGTACATATCACTCCAGGTCATACCTAGTTTTATAAGTTTTAAGAATACCAGAGTTCTTGGCAGCGTATTTTTTTTCCTTGCATTTATAAATGTAGAACTTAGCCAGCAATATCAACAAATCCATTGTTTTATCTATAGTTTGTTGCTCTGATATGCTGAACAGAATCAAACATTTCACAAAAGAAAACTGTTCACAGTGTGGGCATTTGCTATGCAACTGTCTCAAAAGATCCTGCCAGAAAGAATGGACCATCTCACAGTCCCAGAAAAGATGTCTAACTGTCTGAGTTCTCGACGACCGCACAGATTACCAACTGGAGAGTCAAACAAATTCCTCTGTTGGCAGGGAAGTCTATATAGTAGTCTCTTATCAGGAACCATCTTAATAGTACATCTGTAGTAGTAGAAACACAAGAAGCAATATTTCATCCCAGTACATATTGTCATTGTGTGTTTCAGACCATCTCTCAACTGCAGTGGGAACTATTTCAGATTTTGTCATCACTGATTGAATGTTTATTTCCTTTTCCAGTACAGGACCAAACTTTTGACTTCTGCTCCTTGTCTTGGTCTTTTGGTCTGGTACTGTTTGATTGCATCTATTATACCAGTACATGTAAGAAAATCAGTTCTCAGTTTTTGAAGTCTCTACTAAAGTTAATATATTGACCAGTAACATCAACCAATGGCGAAGTGGTTAGCGTCGCGGACTCCCCCGGCTGGGAGGTTGTGGGTTCGAATCCCAACAGAGTCATGTGGGTTTTTCTGCCCCGACCGGCTCCTACCCAGAGTTGAGTTTGCTGCTGCTGACTCAGTTGGGAGACTGGGACCACACAGTCGAGATTCATCCACTTAATGGATGCGTTTCTGAGAGAGTTGCTCAAATTTCCTGACCAACACTGCAGGTGCCTCTATCTCTCGGGCCTGGTTGATGCCAGGATATATTATGAAAGGAAACCTAGAGTACAGCCCTGTCATGTAGTCTCAGACCGAAATGGAATCCGTAGCATCATCTTAATCATCCTCATTTTCATTGATAAGCATTAAAAAAAAAATGTCTGAAGTTCTGCGGCCCTTCATGCCCTGCTCTCATGGTGACCTCAGTTTCGATGTCCTCTCCACGTCTGTGGCCTTGGTTTGGTTCCGTCGGGGTCACCGGTATCAGCGAGTCCATGGGGGCTGTCGTGGACGGACGTGGTGGCGCCCTCCGGAGGGAGAGCTCACTCATGCCGGCTCCGCGACTAAGCAATTATTGTCGTCAGTAGGGGGCTTAGTAGGTGGTGTCCTGCATAAGTTAGATCAGAACAGGCGCCACTGAACACCACCGAAGTGACTCGGCAGCAGTGTAGTGTCTCCTCCGGTGGGTTGCCTCTTGACAACTTGACATTGACTGCTCCCTATGGATTGCCGGTGCCGGGGCTGTGGCGGGACCGACCAGGCCGTGGCTGTGGACGGGTGTCAGAATGAGCGGCGTGGTTGCACTGCCTCTGAGTCATCTGTGTTTAAAGGACAACAAAACAGACATAGCTTTTGACAACGTCGAAGCACATCTTTCCAGAGTGCATTATTTTTTTTTTCCATTGAAACATTTGCAAGCTCACTAACATATTTTTCCTGAGTTGCTAGCCCTGGGTACATGTTACAGGTCCACTGTGTCCAGTCAGAATCCAGTTTTAGTCTCCTTAACCAGCTTATCCAGTCAGAATCCAGTTTTAGTCTCCTTAACCAGCTTATCCAGTCAGAATCCAGTTTTAGTCTCCTTAACCAGCTTATCCAGTCAGAATCCAGTTTTAGTCTCCTTAACCAGCTTATATTCTTGGAGGATATGAAAGATCTTATATCTGCCATTTTCAGTCCACGTTTTAAAAAGTGAATTGTTAAATGACATTTTATGAAGTTGTGTTGTGTTTCAGAATGGCATTGCAATGTTGACTGATGCATCGTTTTCCCATGTAGTCGAGAACCATCTGGTGTTCGTGAACTTCTACACTTCCTGGTACAGTTTGGATGGCAACAACTGACATGCACATGAACAGTCTTGCATACACACACACACACACACACACACACACACACACAGACCAAAGCACAACACGCACACACACTCACCACACACACACACACACACACACACTCGGAAACAGAACACACACACACACACACACACACACACACACACACACACACACACATATCACATGTTGAACATACCCACACATAAACACACATACAAACACATGCATGCATGCACACACCCACCCACCCACACACACACACATGCACATACACACAGAGACACACACAAAGACTCACACATACATGCACGCATGCAAACACGCACGCACGCACGCACGCAAGCACAACACACACACACACACACACACACACACACACATACACACAAACACACACACACACACACACACACACACACACACAGCATAGTCTTATTTTCATCCACTCTCTTTCAGTCTATCATTTCACTCTGTATTTCTGACTATGTTCCCACTTATGTTCCACTCCACGCTTTTTGAAAGGTTCTGTGTGATTGGCTGAACCAAGAATTAAACTTCAATTCTGTATTCAAAGACCCTGTGTGATTGGCTGGGTGATAAATGGCACCTCAACTCTGTCCTGATCAACTTTGGGTGATTAGTTGTCCTCCATCAGGCCGCGCTGCTATCACTGTGTACCATTCCACTCCACTCCATTCTTTTTCACTTCAAATACATGCAGCATATTGGTGGTGTGGATGTGTATGTTTGGCTTTTGTTTGTTTTCATGAGTTAGTCAACCTGAACATTGGCAGGAAAGAAGTTGGCCGTTTTCTTCTTGGTCAGTTTGCTTTGGGCTCTGTTTAGAAGACTGGGACCTCACAGTTGAGTTTTATCCACTTACTGGGTGGGTCTCTGAGAATGTTGCTCAAATTTCATGATCAGCACTGCAGATGTCTGTATCTCTCGGGCCTGGTTGATGCCGAGATATATTATGAAAGTAAGCGTAGAGTGTGTCTCTGTCATGCAGTCTCAGACCAGAACAGAAACCCGTAATCTGTTGCATCATCACCCTCATCCACATCCTCACGATCAGCATTAAAAAGAAAAAAAGTGTCTCAGAATCTGTGGCCCTTCATGCCGTGCTCTCATGGGTAATCTCACTTCCCATTTGCTCGCGCTGCCCATGCCCTCAGGGAGTTTGTATTGAGATCCTCGGTATTAGCTGTCACTAGGTGGATGTGGTGGCGCCCTCTAGGAAGGGACGCTTATCAAGCTGGAACCGCCACTAAACAGGAGGCCTAGTGTGTTGGATCGGATCAGCCACCATTGAACGCCATCGGAGTGACTAGGCAGCAGTGCAGTGTCTCATGTGGCAGGTTGCCTCATGACTGCTGGTGCTGGGGTAGTGACAGGAATCTGGCTGTGTAGGTATGGGGGATCGGATGGGTGGGTGGGGGAGGAGGGGTGCGGAATGACAGGTGTGAGAGTAATGCCAGTGGGAGACAGGGGAAGATGAGGTGGGGCACCAGGTGATGTCCAAGGCGTGGTGTTTCGGCAGGTGTCTGGAGTGCAAGGACCTGCAGCCCGTGTGGGAACAGCTGGCCAGCACCAACCAGGACCGAGACATCACCATCGCCGCCGTCGACTGTGAGGAACACAGTTATACCTGTGAGACACGCTCAGTGAGTCCCCAGTCGCTTTCTTCACACGCTTCTCTCTCCAGAAAGGTTTATTTTGTTTATGGAGCAGTTGACAGATTTTTTGTTTTTTAGAGCAGTTTGTTCATGGGGCAGTCAACAGATGTTCTTATTGGAAAGCAGTTTGTTCATGGAGCAGTCAACAGATGTTCTTATTGGAAAGTAGTTTGTTCATGGAGCAGTCAACAGGTGTTCTTATTAGAAAGTAGTTTGTTCATGGAGCAGTCAACAGGTGTTCTTATTAGAAAGTAGTTTGTTTCATGGAGCAGTCAACAGGTGTTCTTATTAGAAAGTTGTTTGTTCATGGAGCAGTCAACAAATGTTTTTATTGGAAAATTGATTGTTCATGGAGCAGTCAACAGATGTTCATATGGGGAAGTGGTTTGTTCATGGAGCGGTCAACAGATGTTTGTTTTTTATTGGAAGGTAGTTTGTTGATGGAGCAGTCAACAGATGTTCTTATTGGGTAGTGGTTTGTTGATGGAGCAGTCAAACAGATGTTTTTTTTAATTGGAAAGTAGTTTATTGATGGAGCAGTCAACAGATGTTCTTATTAGAAAGTTGTTTGTTCATGGAGCAGTAACAGATGTTCTTATTAGAAAGTGTTTTTGTTCATGGAGTAGTCAACAGGTGCTCTTATTAGAAAGTACTTTGTTCATGCAGCAGTCAGCAGATGTTTTTACTGGAAAGTTGTTTGTTCATGGAGCAGTCAACAGGTGTTCTTATTGGAAAGCAGTTTGTTCATGGAGCAGTCAACAAATGTTATTAGAAAGTGGTTTGTTCATGGAGCAGTCAACAGATGTTTTTATTGGAAAGTAGTTTGTTCATGGAGCAGTCAACAGATGTTCTTATTAGAAAGTGGTTTGTTCATGGAGCAGTCAACAGATTTTTTTTTTTTTTAATTGGAAAGTAGTTTGTTCATGGAGCAGTCAACAGGTGTTTTTATTGGAAAGTAGTTTGTTCATGGAGCAGTCAACAGATGTTTTTATTGGAAAGTAGTTTGTTCATGGAGCAGTCAACAGATGTTCTTATGGGAAGTGGTTGTTCATGGAGCGGTCAACAGATGTTTTTTTTTTTTATTGGAAGGTAGTTTGCTGATGGAGCAGTCAACAGATGTTCTTATTGGGAAGTGGTTTATTCATGGAGCAGTCAACAGATGTTTTTTTATTTGAAAGTACTTTGTTCATGGAGCAGTCAACAGATGTTCTTATTGGGAAGTGGTTTTTGTCATGGAGCAATCAACAGATGTTCTTATTAGAAAGTAGTTTGTTCATGGAGCAGTAACAGATGTTCCTATGAAAAAGTGGTTTGTTCATGGAGCAGTCAACAGATGTTCTTATTAGAAGTAGTAGTTGTTCATGGGACAGTAACAGATGTTTCTTATTAGAAAGTGGTTTGTTCATGGAGCAGTCAACAGATGTTCTTATTAGAAAGTTGTTTGTTCATGGAGCAGTCAACAGATGTTCTTATTAGAAAGTGGTTTGTTCATGAGCAGTCAACAGATGTTCTTATTAGAAAGTAGTTTGTGCATGGAGCAGTCAACAGATGTTCTTAGAAAATTTGTTCATGGAGCAGTCAACAGATGTTCTTATTGGATATTAGTTTGTTCATGAGCAGTCAACAGGTGTTCTTATTAGAAAGTGGTTTGTTCATGATGCAGTCAACAGATGTTCTTATTAGAAAGTAGTTTGTTCATGGAGCAATCAACAGATGTTCTTATTGGAAAGTAGTTTGTTCATGAGCAGTCAACAGATGTTCTTATTAGAAAGTTGTTTGTTCATGGAGCAGTCAACGGTAGTTTGTTCATGAGCAGACCACAGATGTTGTTATTAGAAAGTGGTTTATTCATGGAGCAGTAACTGGTGTTCTTATTGTTTCTCTGCCTCAACCAGCTCAGACCCAGAGTCGAGTTTGCTATGGGCTCAGTTGGGAAGACTGGGACCATACAGTTGAGGTTGTTATGGGCTCAGTCAGGAAGACTGGGACCACACAGCTGAGTTTCATCACTAAATGAAGGCAACTCTTGAGAGTGTTGCTCAAGTTTCCTGACCAACACTGCAGATGTCTGTATCTCTTGGGCCTTGTTGACACTGGGATATGTTTTGAAAGCAAGCGTAGAGTTCGGCAAATGTATGGGGACTGTCATTGGATGGATATGGTGGTGCCCTCCAGAGGAAGCGCTCACTCATGCTGGCTCTGTGACAAAGGAATTATTATTGTCTGTAGCGCAGAATTTTCTGTGGCTTGAGAGCGGTAAGCAAGGCATGGTCTGTTGTGAGTAGTACTCTTACAATTTCTTATTTTGATTTGTTTGCCCCCCCTCATCCCACTGGTTCGAGTATAACCCTTTTAAACAAATCTTAAATAAGTGTTAGCAAACCGCCTAGAGAAACGTGGACAAATGAGTCACAAGACAAAACACAATGTGTTTCGACCTCATAGGTCTTCTTCAGGTGAGACACAAACGAATAAAATAGAAGGCTTCTTCCTTGCGCTGAGCTCTGAAACGATCTGAAGCGATCAAAGCTAAGTGAATTTTTGTTATTTTATTCGTTTGTGTCTCACCTGAAGAAGACCTAAGAGGTCGAAACGCATTGTGTTTTGTCTTGTAACTTGTTTGTCCACGTTTCTCTGGGCGGTTCGCTAACATTTATTCAAGATTTGTTTAGATTTCTCACTTTGCAACTATAACCCTTTTATTTAAAAAGAATATCTGCAAGGCTTCTGCTGGGACAAAATTTTTGGGGGTCCCAGGGACCCCTTTTTCAGATTTCCAAGGAGTCCCAGGCTTACTTCAAGGGGCCCCTACTCCATGTTAAAAAATCAGGCAAGCCATCTGTTGCAAGGTTCAGGGCTGCTCCCCTCTGAGCAAACAGCATGTGAGAAATCTTCTCATAGGCCTTTCTGACAGACTGGGACATGTCAGCTTGCCTTTTATTAGCTGCACTGGCAGATTTGTGGTCGGCAGTCAACTCGTGTCTTACTTGAGCATTTCTTTGAAAGTTCGTGCAACCACTGACGAAAGAATTTTTCTGACCAGTCTTCACACACAAATGAACACTTCATTCCCTGAGACAATTCGTCAAACTCATGCCAGGAAAACTCCCACCCAGAATTGTAGGTTGTAACTTTTTTCTTTTGGGGAGTGTTGTCTCACATGTAGATGTACTCGATGGTGTGGGTTCATGATCTTCATTATCTCACTCCTCTGCTCCCCTTTTTTTTTTTTTTTCCCGACGATGATTTTAAACCATGCTGTCAAAGACATTTTGGAATCAGGCCAAAGGGTCTCTTTCCGGTCAGAGTGAATTGGGTTGTGGGAAAGAACAGCAAGGGAAGCTACTCTTGCATTGTAGCTGACGACAACAGTCAGAGGCTACGATGTTGGATGCTGTTGTTTCCAATGTGTTCTTATCTGTTCTTCCCCAAAATGTCAAGGGGTCCCTGGGTGTCAAGGGGTTCCCAGGAACGCGTTTGACACGCGTACAATGGGTCCTTGCCTGTTTTAATGCATACTGTATGCATTTTTTTGCATTATCAGAAGCCCTGATCCGGTACTCTGATTCCCTTTCTCTTCCACAAGCATCTGTGAGGATACTTCAGTATCGCAACGCTTTTTGAAGCCTTTCTCAGCACCCATGTCACTCTTGCTGGTCATCCGCAAGTGGGTGCTGTGTATCTGGAAAACGTACCAACTTTACTAAAACACTTTTGCATGTTTAGGCTGAACATGGTCATCCAGATGTGCACTGTTTACCCTTGCACCTTACCCTTCTCCAGTTGAATTTCTGAGCCTCTTGTTTTCAAGACATATCGTATGGAATTCAGTTCATGGCAACCCTATATACTGTTTCTGTTCCATTTCCATTTCACTTTGTATTTGAAGAGATAAGCAGCCGTCTGTTCATCTTGTGTTTTATTACTGTAGGTGTCTAGTTTTTGTGTCATGTTTTATTTTTGGTCTTCAACAGGTTTGTGAGCAGTCTGGCCTCTGGACTGTGATGGCTTGGAAGGCTGCTTGTCCAGAGTAAATCTCTTGGAACCCCGTCTGTTTTTTGTGTGTCTAATTTTAAAGAAAAAGGGAGAAACCTGCCGAGAAACACTGAGACTCCCAATTTGCCACTGAGAGGCTGTAGCTGTGTCGTTACATGCTCACAGATAATCCTTTTCACCACGTTAGTTTAGGTCCTGCAGTGTGGAAAAAGGGGCGACAACTAAATTCAGGCTGCAATGCAGGGTGAATTGAGAATGAACTCACTAAGGGAGACTACTCCTGTTTGCCTGATGGTTAAAGGAAGAGCTAGCTCCCCTGGTCTCCTCAAAAAATCACATCTGGTGAAACACCAGTGGACGAAGTTTTCACAAGGTCTGTGTATGTCAGTCATGTTAATCCCAGCACTCTTTACTTAGATAAGCTCATACATCCTACCTGCTTTATGTAAGTGACTGGGAAATGCTTCCTGTCATACCGCATTGGGTAAGTTTGGACCTTGGGGGACATCTGTGCTTTAGCTTCCCCGCTTTGTCTCCTCTCTTTTTCTGTTTGGTTGTCCAGTTTATGCGTTTTCAACACTTTGTTTGTCTTGTTTCCATCTGTGACATGTAAGCGTTTATATTGTTTGTCTGGCAACTAGATAGAGCTGAACACTGGAATGGACTCGAGCAGCGTTCAGTACTATTTGCTTATATAGCTTTTTAAAAATGTAATTCTGATAATGGTGAAATATTCGTTTATATCTTTTTTCACCATTTTGTTTCTAAAATTTGAGAGGAAATAGAATGGCTGGTGCATGCGACTTATTGTAGGTCTTTTTTCGATGTTGAAGAGCTCCAGTTTGATTTGTTAAGAATTGTTATGAACAGTGTAATATGATGGACATGATATGAGTGACCTTTCAGTTGGCAGGGTGTCAGTGCATTTACAAAAGATTTTTTTTTAATTGACAGGTTGTGAGTGCATTTACAATGTTCATGTATTTGATTTGCACCCAATTCATATCGAAGCTTCCATGGTCATTTAAACCGTAAGTCTCCATTAAATGATACAAAAATGATGCGAATGTCTGAATCTATATGTTGGTATTTATGTGAGTTCATTCATAGGCTTTGGTGTGAATAAGTGTACCTGTGTATATACGTATATGTATGTATGCATGTCTGCACAGAGACAGGTGTTGAGCAAGTGCAGATCTTTCTGCTGCACATTACACATTGAAGTGCTTTGAGCCAATTCAAATTTTGATATTGCACCCATCAAGTGATAATCATCATCACTAGCATCTGTATCTAGTCCAAAGTCTCTCCAAAGATTGTTGGTCCTTTTTCTGTTCTTTCTTTCTTTTCAGATCAACGTGTTCCCCACGTTGATACTGTACCAAGAGGGACTTCACCTGGTGGACTACACAGGAGGAAAGACCCAGACTGATCTCCAGCAGTTCATCGACAGGTTCACCATCCCGACACAGAAGAGTTATAGCCCTTACACAGAGTTGCCGTGGTCACTGCCATTGCTCGACATTCACAGGGGAAAAGACACACAAGCCTCTTCATAGTTTGTGATGTTCTTCTTTTCCTGCCTAGAAAATATGGTTAAACCTCTGTGCCATGTGACTTAAATGCAAAGATATTGTATGGTACTGCGAGAATGAAATGAAACTACCTTGAGAAAGGGGCATCTTGAGCCGTTCCTTCCAATTGTCTCCCCTGTCTCAAACAGTCCATTTCTAGTGTTGCTATGTGCATGTGTCAGTTTTAGAGGGTGTACGGCCTAACCTGAAGGATTTTTTTGTGTGTTTTGTTTTGTTTGCCCCCTTTTCTGCATGTGTTTTAGGTGAATGAGAACCACAAGCAGTATCAGTTTGGTCTTATGTGCAGGCAGTTGCTGAACCATTGGTGCGAAAGTTACCTGTTGTTGTATTGCATTTAGTGTTTCAATCTCAGCCTCAATTAAGATTATTTGTCAATTGCATTAATATAAATCCAACATTCCAGATAATTTTACACTGTAGAGAAATCACACTGTTAACATAGATCCAACATTCCATGGTAATTTCACATTATAGACAAATCACACTGTTGGAAGGTTAACACTGTAGAACTCAGATATTTTGTAAATGATGTGTAAAATCTGTGATAGGCATTTCTGTTGGAAGGTTAACACTGTAGAACCCAGATATCTTGCAAATGATGTGTAAAATCTGTGATAGTTTTTATTTACACACACACACAATGCCAGTGCACACATGTGGATGGCAATGAAAGCTCATAAACTGAAAACCTTTTCAGAATGGTTTGAATGATGATCTGACTAACAAGACATCACACACGTTTCCCCCAGGTCTCTTATACACATTACTTAGCACTGCATGAAGAGTTGCTGGAATGTGGAAAGGGAGGGGTTGAGCGTTCTGCAGTGGTAAATCAGTCTCAGCACATGAAAATGTGTACTTGCTGTGGACAAAATTCCATGAAAAAATTGATACGAGGGGGCTTTTATTGATGGCGAAGCAAGCCTAGACTTCAGGATCACCTTATACATGTGTGTGTGTGTGTGTGTGTGTGTGTGTTTGTATGTGTGTGTGTGTGTGTGTGTGTGCGTCTTGTGCATCAGGACTACTCTGTTCCTTTTAGTTATTGAAATGATGTTTGTTCATTGAAAGAAAGAAACCGTATCTGTTACATGTGGTATTCTGTGCCGTCTATCGATGATAACAGATGTCAGCTTGCCTTGACCACCTCCACTGTGTTGTGATGCAGGTGAATTAAAGCGTGAATTTAAGCAGTTGGCTCCATAGATGAGTCTAGACAGCCAGCGTATGTCAAGCGATGAAAGAGAGGGGGAAGTTAAAGGAAACGTGTGTAAACCCTAATGGCCTTCTGTGTGATGTTGTGTCCTTCACAAGGTAGGTAATTAGTGTGTGACTGCAGCAAATGAGCCAGTGGATTTGATCAAGCCGTAACCAAGTTACTGCGGTGTGGATCTGTCCCTTCTGGTCTGCTCTGGTTACCATGGAAGCATGATATTGTGACCCGGTCAGCTGGTGTCATACCGCTTCATTGCCATGGAATCCCAGAGTTGGTTCCAGTGGCACTGCGTGTGATGACATGTGTCATGCAAGTGACTGCAGGCAGACTAGTCATCAAGACATGAGGGGTTACACAACACACAGTGATGGCTCGATGGCCCCAGTCTGTGCACTTGATTGTCTGCATCTCTTGCTTACCTTCGAGACTGAATCTGAAGCTCAAGGAACAGTTACTAGTTGCTAATTACCATATTATAGTGATAGTAGCAACTGGAAATCATCATAGATGTCAGTTTGGTCATGGCATTGCTGGAAGATGTTTTGTCGTGTCTGTCCTCAAGCTTGACAGATTGTAAACCTGCATTCGGTAAAATGGCGCTTTTATCAACTGAGAGAGTACTGTCCAATGACCGGGCTGTGAATGAATTTGGGCATTGGACCAGTCCTTGGCTTCGCCATAAAGTAACACAAATCAGCAATGTATTGAGATGAAAAGTACCTATGGTTACCTTGATGTCTGTTTGGGTTTGGGTTTTTTTTTGTAATGCTTTTTGTTAAATATTAATAGTCATCTGGGGGAAATTTACTCCAAACACCTTGATTTTTCTTAATCAACCAAATACACCAACCAGGCAAGTCACTAAGAGAACAGTTTATCAGTCTTTGCACATTACCTGTGTAGAGATACAGTGCAATACATCTTTCGGCTTGAAAGGAGTCATTCTTAGAAGTTTGGCAGCATCTCATGATTCCTTCTTTCCCCCATTGTCTAGTTTGTGTATGGTGTCATTTCTGTGTACTTACTTACGAAAGGCAGAGTACTACTTACTGCAAAAGGAAGCAGCTGATCTATGTCTGGAATTTTGTTCTTTTCATTGTTACCACGGCAGCATTTTAAGTGTGACCAAGGTGACCGATTTCACTGGGTATTATGATGCGGCTGAATATGATGCATGATTTAGAACCAACGTGAGATGTTGTCTCTTTTTTCATTCTTTAAACTGCAAACACAAAAATCATCAGTAACAACGGAAGTGTTTCAGTGTACCATGCAGTTTTGTGAAGAGTGTGAGGGAAGGTTTTGCTTCGTTTGATTGCTTTTTTTTTTTTTGCATTTTGTTTTTTGCTGTTAACTTGGAGAGACGTTGCATTGTTTGTGAAGATTTGATAGTGTATTGCTTTAAGTGAAAGAAGTTTTGTTTGTGACAGGGATCTCACTGTTCTCATTCTACATGGCTTGCTATTGTTTGGAGACTTTTTTTGTTGTTATTGATGGTGACAGACTTCAACACACAAAATCTTGGTGAATGTATTGAACTTTGCAAGTTTTTGACGGTCTTTACCATCACTCGATGCTTTGAATTAACGTAGTTTGTTAGAGTGAAGCCTCAGATACCATATTCTATTTTTTTTTTTCCATGTTTGTGGGCTTGCGGATAAGACTACGCTTTTTAGTGGGTTGGTTTCCACACTGCAGTGGAGGAGAGGTTTTTTATGAAATTAGCATCATCACTGTTTATGGCTCTGTTGTGACATTTCAGAATGTCTTCATTACATTAACACCTGTTGAGAGTGCATTGGCATAGTTTTCTGTTGTAGTAGAACAGTTTCACCAGGCTTGGCAGTGGACATGCTCGTTGACAGGCATTTAGTCCTGGGATTTGATTGCCTATTATTTTGTTTTCTCTCAAGACATTTGGCCATGTCTCTACTGCTGCCATTCCTCTGCTGTACTTGGTGATAACTGTTTGGCCTCTTGGCTGGAAACTGTTTCTTGATGTTAGTGTTCTGTATTTTTCTTTGATGACAGGTTTTGGGGAATTATGTGCAATAAGCTTTTCAATTTTGAATTTTAAATAAGTGACTCGGAAGATGGACTGCATACTCTGTGTGTGTGTGTGTGCGTGCATGTGTGGGTGCACGCGTGTGGTTTCCTCATGATGAAACAATGACAGTTCATATACAATGACAACTTCTCATTTGGATAGTGACTACAGAAGACAAAAGAAACGTAAGGGGGATTCTGAAGGGGATTTGGGGGAGGTGGGGATAGGAGAGAGGTTGAGTGGGGGAGAGGGGGTTGTTTCCTTGAGTGCAACTCGCTCTCCATGATGAAATGGAATTTTTGAAAGATATGTTCCCAGACTTTTCATATACATTTTATTGATCACATGAAACAAAAGCAAACCTATACCCACAAAATCAATTTACGTAACTTCTTCCTCTCTGTGTGTCAATATTCTGGACAAATATGTAGAGATGCAAATGCCCAGAATCTGAAGAATGGAATGCATTACTGTAAACAATCCACAATAGACCAGCAATGGTGGAATGTGCATATATCAGCCTGCTCCTTTCTCTCATGTTTTTACTCAAAATGGTAGAAAGGAGGAAAAAATAGAGGGATGAAAAAAAAATCATGTATTCAATTTATAGAATGAAAAGTAAGCAGGCTGACCCTAAGTATACTGTATAAGACAACCAAACCTTTTCAAACATTCTCTTGAAAGTGAGAAGCCAATATCACCCGGTCACTTAGTTTGATGATGAGTTCAACATGCCAATACAACATGAGGTACCTCTGCAGCACCTTGACTTTAAGATTAGGTGTGTGAATGAGAGGACAGGGGGGGGGAGGGTGGCTCCAACAGCTAGCTTGTCAGGACAGCACTCATTCACACTTAATGTTCATAGTTGATTCAAAAGCAAGGAAACAGAAAATGTTAATACCTCACACTTAGAAAAGATGAACATTATCACCCTCCAACCAAACTGTATGAAAAACAAACAAACAAACAAAAAAAACATTCAATGAAAACACAATAAATGGGGTTTCCCCATCACCAAATCCACTTTAACATCAGGAGCAAATCCATGTCTGTTTTCTGAGAGTTAAACAAGACTGCTGATCTGCTTGCACTGCAGCCTGGCAGTTCACAGTGTTCATCCTTTTACATTCCTTGAGGTGATGAACACGATCTCCTCTCCAAGGAAGAATACTTCTGGAAGATGGCTGCATTCCACAGTTTCCTTACCATGTCTTCCCTCTGCCCAGGTCCAATAAATAATATAAGACACAAATAACATTCCAGTCACTTTTCTCTTCCGCAAATCTATTGCATGTGTGGACTGCATTACAATTGTTCAGATCTCACAAATGTTAAATCTCTCAACACACTGACCCTCAAGAACGTCACCTACCTACCCACTCCCCTCTCCCAGCACCCCATGGACGGATGAACTAGTATCTAAGTCCCACACCTCTTGACTGTCATAGGATACCCTCACACCATGTCATAACAATGGGCAGAAAACTCTCACACCATGTCGTATCAATGGGCAGACAGCTCTCACACCATGTCATAACAATGGGCAGACAACTCTCACACACCATATCGTAACAATGGACAGACAACTCTCATACCATATTATAACAATGGGTGGAAAACTCTTGTACCATATCATAACAATGGGCAGACAACTATCACACATATATAACAATGGGCAGACAGCTCCCACACCATGTAACAATGGGCAGACGACTCTCAAATCATATAATAACAATCGGCAGACAACTCTCACGCTACATCGAAACAAGGGGCAGACAACTCTCATACCATATCATAAAAATGGGCAGAGAACTCACACCATATCATAATGATGGGCAGACAACTCTCACACCATACTGTAACAATAGGCAGACAACTCTCACACCATATTGAAACAATGAGTGGACAACTCTCACACCATACTGTGACACAGTGGGCAGACTACCCTCACACCATATTTTGATAAAGAGGGCAGACAACCCCCCTCCCATCATGATGTGACAAAGGCGAGCAGATAACGCTCACACCATGTTGTGGCACAGGGGGCAGGTTTTGCGGGCGGTGATTTCTGACTGGAGAGCCCGGTGCTTACACTGACTGCACATCCAGAACTGGTACTCCATGATGGGCCGTCCCGTCACGATGCAGGCTGGGAACTTGGTGTCACAGTTGGGGCAGGAGGTGGACCTGTGGGCCACATATAGCCAGGCCTCAGACATGTGGGTGACATTTCATGCAATGATATCAGCAGCCTGATGCTACTCGGTCTTTGGTCATGTTTTCAGACATGTAGCGCAATTTTTCATAGTGTGGGAATTTGCCCTGATCTTCACAAAATGTTCCTTTTTTCCTGTGACAATTTCTTTTCCATCAGTTCTTATCATCTGACAATCACACTTTCACATGCAGGCACGCTCTCAATGTGTATAAGTACTAAAAAATATGTTTAACTCCTAAAATTTGCTTACAAATAAAATGGTGCACTGCCTACATGCAAAGTTTTTTTCCAGTTAAAACAAAAGGAAGAAAGCAGAGACAATGAAGCATTATTTCACATAAAAGTAATGCTAGAAAACCGAGAAAGAAACCTGACTGAACCACAGAACAGATGATGCAAATAAGAAACAAAAATAAGCACTGGAAAACAGTTCACATCACATTCTGAAGAAAGCAATACAATGGTGTCCATGCTAGAAACAAAAGAAAACAACTCCAATCATTGTCAGAAAAAGTTGAGCGAGCTTGGAACTGAAACATACCAAAATGACAGGACAGACAAGAAAGAGACCAAGTGAAGAATAGAAGTAGGACAAAAGAGAACAGACGAGAAACAAAGGACAAAAGAATATGGACAAGAAGTAATGGACAGAAGAGAACAGACGGAAAATGATAGAAGAATTAAAGGGTAAAACAGCACAGACCACAAAAGCTACAGCACAGAAGAAAACAGACAGAAATAAGGAGTATTGGACATAAGTGAACAGACCAGAAACAAAAATTAAAGGTCAGAAGAGAACAGAAAACATTCAGAAGAACTAAAGGACATAAGAGAACAGACCAGAAACAAGAATTAAAGGATATAAGAGAACAGATCAGAAACAAGAATTAAAAGGACAGAAGAGAACAGACCACAACCAGAAGAATTAAAGGATATAAGAGAACGGACCAGAAACAAGAATTAAAGGACAGAAGAGAACCAAAGAATTAAAGGACAGAAGAGAACAACCAGAAGAATTAAAGCACAGAAGAGAGAACAGAAAACAAAAAATCAAAGGACAGAACAGAAAAGAAAAATTGAAGGACAGAAGAGGACAAAAAAGGAGAAACCAAGGACAAAAGAGAACAGAAAACAGAAGAATCAAAGGAAAAAAGAAGGAGAAAAACAGAAGTACCCAAGGACAAAAGAGGATAGGAAACAGAAGAATTAAAGGACAAAGGAGAACCAACCAGAGCAAGAAGAATTTATAGGACTGAAGAGAACAGAAAACAGAAGAATCAAGGGACAAAGATAACACCCAGAACCAGAAGAATTGTGTACAGAAAAGAATAAAAACAGAACAAAGGGCAGAAGAGAAGAGACCACAAGCAGAAGAATTAAAGACAGAGCAAAACGGAAAAATCAAAGGACAGAAAAGAAGAGACCAGACCAGAACCATTAAAAGGAAGAAAAATTAACAAAAGAACAAACCAGAGACTGAAGAAAAATACAAAGGGCAGACGAGAACAGTCCAGATACATTAAAAGAATTAAAGGATAGATGAACACAAAGCAGTTGAACACAAAAGAAAACACACACACACACACACACACACACGCACAGAGGTAGGATGCACAATGTGACAGAGAAGAAGAGAAAGCTGTCGAGCAGAGAGTGGAACTGAGAAGAAAAAAGGACAGGAGTATAGAGAGTGGTACAGAACACACAGAGCAGAACAGAGGAGTACATACCACAGAGGGTGGAACGGAGGAGTACACACCACAGAGGGTGGAATGGAGGAGTACACACACACAGAGGGTGGAACAGAAGAGTACCACACAGGGCAGAACAGAGGAGTACAGACAGACACAGGCAGAACAGAGGAGTACAGACAAGGTGGCACCCTCCGGATGGAGAGCTCGCTCATGCCGGCTCAACGACTTAACAATTATTGTCATCAGCAGGGGGCTTAGCAAGTGGTGTCCTGCATGTGTTAGATCTGAACAGGCACAACTGAACAGCACTGAAGTGACTCGACAGCAGTGCAGTGTCTCCTCCAGCGGGTTGCCTCTTGACAACGTGACACTGACTGCTCCCTGTGGATTGCCTGTGCCGGGGCTGAAGCGGGCTGTGGCTGTGCCTGTGGACGGGGGGCTCGGAATGAGCGGCGTGGGTGCACTGCCAGTGAAGTGGCGCAGAAGATGGGACAGCAAAATAGAACAGAGGAGCACAGGCCACACAGAGCAGAACAGAGGAGTACAGACCAGTCGGGATGCTGGAGCCGCAGCTGCTGCACTCCACCTTGTTGGTGCGGGCATCTTTCGGGCTGTTCCTACACACACAGACATCACATGGTCAGGCCCCATTACCTAGGCAACCACAAATTTCAGGACAGGGATAAGTACGCTGAGTGTTGGCTTAGGTTCCCCAGCACAGAGCTTGAGTCATCCAATTTCTTCGAAACAAGACAGATAAAAATCGACTTCTTCATATAAAAAGGAAAACATTATCAAATATAGTGGGAACGATACTAATGTTGTGTATCTGGAATTCTAAGAAAACTTTCAAATTATTTTCCCCATAAAAAAAATGCTCATAAAACTTCAGTATTATGGAATGACATTAAAGTTAGTATGTTAGAGAGAGGTTGTGTTTTTTTTTTTTTAGAAAAAAAACATTTTCTTTGCTTTTGATCCTTCACACTCTCCCCCTCCTCCTATGTCTTCCCTTTTCTCCATGCCTTCCTACAATCTCCTCTCCGTCCCACCATCCCTCAGTGAACTTTTTCCAGTGAACTCTTTCCAATTTCACAACCACAAAAATTCTATACTGTTTTATTTGTCACTTGGCCAGTGTTGGTGCTGGAGAAAGATTTTCTAATAAACTGAAATATTGCAGATTTATTCATAGTTATTCTCCCCCCCCCCCCCCCCCCCCCCCCCCCCCCCCAAAAAAAAAAAAAAAAAAAAATTCAGGGTAAAAAAAACAAAAACAAACAAAAATAAACCAGTGTTGTTGGGCACAAATGAACACACAAACATCAATTAAAGTTGTGTTTATTTCCAAAGATTTGGATGACAATGCCTGCAACGATGATGACATCAATGATGATGATGATGATGACAATGCTATAGACTGACATGATGATGATCATGACAATGCTATAGACTGACATGATGATGATCATGACAATGCTATAGACTGACACGATGATGATCATGACAATGTACAGACTGACACGATGATGATCATGATAATGCTACAGACTGACACAATGATGATGATGACAATGCTACAGACTGACACGATGATGATGATGTCAATGCTACAGACTGAAACGATGATGATGATGACCATGCTACAGACTGATACGATGATGATGATGACAATGCTATAGACTGACTTCGTGAAGACATCCAAAGCCAGTTCCTCATACTGCTGCTGCTGCTCCGTGGTGAGGGTCTCCAGGGACTCCAGCTTGATGAAGGCCTTGGAACAGGTCCCAAAGGCACGGTTGGAGCAGGCTGCCAGGGCTGCCAAACCACACCACATTCTCACTAGTCACCTCATCTCTACCCGCGCATCAAGTTAGGACAAGTCACACCACACCCTAACCATTCCCATGGTCCTTTCCCACACCTGGGTTGTTCACACTGACCAGATAAACCACACCATATCCTAACCATTCCCATTCCCACACCTGGTTGTTCATTTTGACAGGATAAACCACACCACATCCTAACCATTCCCATTCCCACACCTGGTTGTTCATGCTGATGGGATAACCACACCACATCCTAACCATTCCCATTCTCACACCTGGTTGTTCACGTACACAGGATAAACCACACATCCTAACCATTCCCATGGTCCATTCCCACACCCTGGTTGTTCATGTTGACAGGATAACCACACTACATCCTAACCATTCCCTGATCCATTCCCACATCTGGTTGTTCATGTTGACAGCATAAACCACACCACATCCTAACCATTCCCTGATCCATTCCCACATCTGGTTGTTCATGTTGACAGCATAAACCACACCATATCCTAACCATTACCCATGATCCATTCCCACATTTGTTCATGTTGACAGGTTCCCACATTTGGTTGTTCATGCTGACAGCATAAACCACACCACATCCTAACCATTCCCACACCCTGGTTGTTCACATTGACAGGATAACCCACACCCACATCCTAACCATTCCCTGATCCATTCCCACATCTGGTTGTTTCATGCTGACAGGATAAACCACACCACATCCTACCATTCCTTTCCTTGATTCATTCCCACACCTGCTTGTTCACACTGACAGAATAAACCACACAACATTCTAACCATTCCCCTGATCCATTCCAGAACCCTGGTTGGTCGTTTATTTTGCTGACTCATCCTCTGTGCGACTTAAGACGCATTGCTCCCACATTGTTCATTCCAGCCCTCCATCCCCATCCCCCCCCACCCCCCCCCCCCCTTCCACAGCCACACCCAGGAGTGTCCTGCCTTGGCCCCAACACCAGAAATCCACAGGAGGCGATCCACCAGAGGAGACACTGAACTGCTGCAGCGCAGTCACTTTGCAGTGTTTAGTGTGGTGCTGTTCTGACCCAACACACTCAGGACACCACATATTAATTAAGCTCCCCTGCTGACAACAATAATTGTTTTGTCATGAAGCAAGCATGAGTGAGCTCTCCCTCTAGAGGGTGGGCATTATGTCTGTCGAACGACAGTCCCCCATGAACTTGCAGATACCGCTGACCCAGACAGAACCTCACCAAGGGCACAGATGTGAAAAGGAAATAAAAACTAAAGTAACTAAAAAAAAGCATGGTATGAAGGGCCACAGAATTTGAGACTTTTCTTTTATATGCTGATCAGTGAATATGATGCTACCAATTTCCATCCTAGTCCCAGACTGCATGACAGGCTATACTCTACGCTTACTTGCATTATATATCCCAGCATCAACCAGGTCTGAGGGATGCACACACCTGCAGTGTTGGTCAAGAAATCTGAGCAACACTCTCAGAGATGCATCCATTATGTGGATGCAACTTGACTGTGTGGTCCCAGTGTTCTCAGTCATGCCCGTAGCAAACCCAACTATGGGTAGGAGCTGTATACAAATGACTCTGATGAGACTTGAACCCATCACCTCCCAGCCAGGATTGGCGATGCTAACCACTTCACCACAGCAGCTGGTCTATACCTGGTTGTTCATATTGAGATAAACCACACTACACCCTCACTATTCCCTATATCCACTCCCACTCCCAACCTGTTCATGCGGACCAGGACAGGAGAATGTCAGACTGGTATACAAGTCCTCATTCTAAGAACAGTTTTGAAGCAACATGTTTCAACATGAAGAGCTTCTACATGCCAAAAAAAAAAAAAACCAACGAAAAAAAAAAAGACAACAGAACAGTGAGATGAATATATGTAGATTACGTCATTTTTGTTGTGGTTTGGTTGGTCCCTTTTATATGCCGGAGGAGGACCACACATCTTGCTTCTGTATGGACCCTGACTTGGCTCCATTTGTGTGTCAGTCAAGCAACCTAAGTTTTATCCTGTAATTTTACCTGTCTCCCCAACCACACAGCCTTCTCTTTCTCGTTCCCCAGCCTTTTCCTCTCCTCCAGTAGCATTACTTCAACATCCCTCATGTCGACTCCTGATACACAGCTTCCCCCATGTGTATGTCAGCAGAACCTCAGCACCAGCAGTCCACAATCAACATCAAGTCACCAAAAGGCAACTCACCAGAGGAGACACTGCCTTGCATGTAAATCACTTGGGCAGTGTTCCATGATGCCTGTTCTGATGGAACTGTTGCAGACATTACCTGCTGAACCCCACGTTAATGGCAACAACTGCTGAGCTGCTGAGCCAGAATGAGTGAACTTCACCCTGGGCAGGGCACTTTTGTTGTGTACTGTTTGGTCTCCAGCCTGTGATCAATCCACTGTCAACCTGGCTCTGACAGGGACTGGACTGAGCTGTATGCCTTCATCTCTTTTCAGTTTTATATTTACTTACTTCATCACTCATTTATGCTTTTCTAATCCATTCATTAATCTGCTCATTTTCTAAAAAAAAAAAAAAATCCATCTGATTACCATGTTTTTTGTCTGTCTAAGTTGTGTTGCTGTGTTGATGGAGTCATGCAGTTTTTTGTCTTGCTTACTCCCTTCCTCCTGCATCCCTCCCCCCCCCCCCCCCCCCCCCCTCTACTTCTCATATTCCTCACCTCCTTACCTTCTCTCTCTGCCCTCCCCTTCCCTCTCCTCCATCCCTTCCCTGCCCCCTTCATTCTCCCATCCCCTGAAAGAAATGTGTTACAGACAGCTCCCTCATCCAAGCCAAATCTGCAAAGGTAAACTTGCCCACAGAGGAAGCAAGCAAGCAAGCATGGGGGGGCGGCCGTCACATCCAACACTGCACAGGAGATATGATCACAGAAACAAACAAACAAACAAGAGAAAATTTTCAAAACCCATTCAAGAAAAAAAAAATTGACAAGGTCAACGAGTCAGTATACCCCAATCAGTGTACTCACCCAACAAGGAATAGGAGTCAACAGGATCAATGATGTCATCGTAATCTCTCAGATGCAGGGCAGTTCTCATGGCTGCGTCAACGTACCCTGGTCATTGAGCACAAACACCAGTCACGGCATGTTAATATCAACATGTCTTGATTGTTGAAAACAGGTGCCAGTTAAATCACATCGCATCAATATCAGCATATCTTAATCATTGAGAACAGGTGCCAGCTAAATCACATCACATCAATATCAGCATATCTTAATTACTGAGAACAGATGCCAGTTAATTCACATCACATCAATATCAGGATATCTTACTCATTGAGAACAGGTATCAGTTAAATAACACCACATCAATATCAGCATATCTTACTCATTGAGAACAGGTATTGGTTAAATCACACCACACCAATATAAAAGTAAAGATAGCTTAACCATTCAGAACAGTTATGATTTAAATCACACCACATCAATACCAACATGCCTTGATCACTGAAAACAGGTACCAATCAAATGGCATCAATACCTATCTTGATCACTGAGAACAGGTGCTGATTAAACCACATCAATACCAAATGCCTTGATCACTCAGAACAGGTATCAAGTAAACCCATATCAACATCAACATGTCTTGATGACAGAGAACAGGTATCAATTAAACCACACAAACACCAATGTATCTTGACCACTTTGAAAACAGGTACCACACCACTTGAAGGTATCTGGATCATTCAGTCCAAGTGGCAGAGAAATCAGAGCCAGTCTCACAAAAACAGCGCCAGTCCTGTGAAGATATACGACCCCCTACACTCACTGCAGTGCTATCAGTGCAACACACCGGCCCTGGCCTTTGACACCACAGCATTCCATGAAGTCA
This sequence comes from Conus betulinus, assembly GCA_016801955.1. Taxonomy (NCBI): domain Eukaryota; kingdom Metazoa; phylum Mollusca; class Gastropoda; order Neogastropoda; family Conidae; genus Conus; species Conus betulinus. The sequence continues at coordinate 116,726 of JADBJO010003661.1, read as the reverse complement.
CTACCCCCAGGCTACACCACACCACTTCAGTGAAAGTCTGCAGTGGACATATGGTAGGACACTAAGGGGTGTCCGTCGGCTGGGGCAGACCAGTGCCTGTGTCAGGTGTATGGTGAATGCTGCCACTTGCCTTCTGAAGAGATTCAGAGTTATTTTGTCAATATTGGATGACAGCCAGAGACCTCCCTGTGAAAAACCATTTCAAATTACTGTTCAACACACTGACGCCGCCAAGTATCATGCCATGTGACTGGCTGAGACAGAAAGCATTAGCCAATCAGAATGGAGGTTATAGGTGACCCCCTATCTTGGTCATTCACCGACAAAATTGCAGATGATGACCAACTGCATTTTCCTGTTTCTTCCTTGGTCAGAACTTGAAAGAACTTTGAATTATCTCTTGGTTTATGGGCAGGTGATGCTGTCTGCAGGCAGGCCACAGCTTGGGGGAATTCAGGAAACCAGTAATGTTCTGCTCTGAGACAACATGCAGCACTGCGTCTTGTATGTCCCAGTGCTGTCACACACCCCACTCCCCATTTCTGCAGTGAAAAATATATAGCACTATGTCTTGTGTGTTTCCCAGTGCTGTCACACACCCCACCCCCATTTCTGCAGTGAAAAAAATGTAGCACTATGTCTTGTATATCCAGTGCTGTCACACACCCCACCCCCATTTTCTGCAGTGAAAAATATGTAGCACTATGTCTTGTGTTTCCCAGTGCTGTCACACATCCTATCCCCATTTTCTGCAGTGAAAAATATATAGCACTATGTCTTGTGTGTTTCCCAGAGCTGTCGCTGTATCTTCTTCCAATCCTGTCAAATTCCCACCACATTTTCCACAGCAGACAATTCTTAGCAGAATACCTTGTACGTCGCTGCGCTGTCTCCCCCCTTCCCTAATTTTCCAAATTTGTAACAGTGTATTGCGTATTTCCCAATCCTGTTACACTCACACCCCCATTTTCCAAATTTTTAGCAGTGTATCGTGTATTTCCCAATCCTGTCACACTCATTCCCCCATTTTCCAAATCTGTAGCAGTGTATTGTGTATTTCCCAATCCTGTTACACTCACGCCTCCATTTTCTACACTGGACAATTCATCACAGTGTATCATGTACTTCCCTGTGCTGTCACACCCTCCCTCAACATTTTCTACAGAAGATTACACACGTAACACTGTATTTCCCAGTCCTGTCAATAGACACTCCACATTTTCCCTAGGTCTGCTATGCCAAGCATAGGTGGCGCTATCTGCACAGACCTGTCAGCAAGGAGGGACGATTGATATATGTATGTACATAGAGTCAGAGTTGTAGACACACTGCACTGTAACAGACTGGGCTAAAAGAAACCATAAGAAGGCGGTGTGAGGAAGTAGCCAGAAAGAGCGACAGAACTGACTGATTAAGCTGCAGCACAGCACAGATGTCACAGCTTCATAAATGTACTCGCTCAGGTCAGAGTTCAGCGACCAACCCTGACTCCCCCTTACCATCATGCAGCTGTCTCTGGGCCAGGATGTAGAAGTGGTAGGCCTCCGCTCCCCGCCAGGCATTGTCGATGACCTTGGTGTCTGACAAGGCCGATGCATCCTCCTCCAGAAAACCTGCCAGGGCCGAGGAGGCCTGCTGTTAGGACAGAGAAAAACATGAAAACAATGAAAATCAATAATGATCAAATCAAATCAAATCATGTTGCTTCGAGCCCTGCTGACCACAAAAGCCATACCAGGGCTGAAACACTATTAAAAAAAGCAGAACAAAGTGGACGAATTGCAATGCAAAGTTAAAACTCAATATCAGTTATTTCTTTACATCAAAAGACCCACCCACAAAAAAGAGTGCATCACACTCAAATTAAAATCAAATCTTCTTGAAAAAGCAAAATTGATTTCTTTCAAAAACCCAAAAATCAAATCTGGGGGAACATCTTGGAACAAGGTCTTCATTGAGCTTGCTGTAAAGTGTTAATGTCTCATATAATGTAGCTCCCTACATTTAATTAGAATGTGTCTAATGCTGTGACGTTAATCACGTGGAATGCAATATGGAGCTTCTTCACTCTTTACAAGATACAAATGAGTTAAAAACGAATGGCCAGTGTGCAGCCAGCATAAAACTGTATCTTCTTTGCAGCCCCCTGAGGGTAAATGAGAGGAACTCTTTTAGGTTTGGATGGATCTGGAAAAGTTTGTTATCCGTTTGTGTATTCCAGTTATCTGACACTAACAATAATAACACAATGAAGATAATGATGATACTAACACAGAAACATGACAACAATAATACTGAAAACAACAGAAAAAATGAAAAAGAAAACAATGATACCAACAGAAAAAAAAATGACAAAGACAATAATGATACTGACAATAATAAATACCTCAACTCTTCTCAAACACATACCTGACCAAATGTTCAACATAATATTCTCTTTAAAAAAAAATCATCAGACTGGAAAAACAAAACAAAAAAAGCTTGAGTGTGTGTGTGTGTGTGTGTGTGTGTGTGTGTGTGTGTGTGTGTGTGTATGTGTGTGTGTGTGTGTACACACACATGCGATTTGTGCATGCATGTGTATGGTGCCTGTGCGTGCGTATGTGCACGAGTGTGATGTGTCATGTGTGTGTATGTATTATGTCTTTGTGTACTATGCGCACGTGTGTCACCATATGAGCATACAAAATGAGTCTAGAAAATGTCACCCGGACAGCCATCTGCATCTGTGTGTATGAGCCTCTGTGATTCTGAAAATAGACTCTTCTCCACTGACTAAAATCAGCAAAATGCCCTTTTCCCAATGTTTTTTTTGTTTTTTTGTCAATCAACATTATCCTTGCCCCCTTCCATTAACCTCCGACAAACTGTTTTCCTGGCTTGTTCTCCGCATATGAATATGGCTTCCATGGCAATGTGACACTGCTTTCATGACAATAAGACACTGCTTTCATGGCAATGTGACACTGCTTTCATGGCAATGCGACACTGCTTTCATGGCAACGTGACAGTGCTTTCATGGCAATGTGACACTGTTTTCTTGGCAATGTGACACTGCTTCATGGCAATGTGACACTGCTCTCATGATACACCCACCCTGCCCACCCCTCTCTCTCTCCTGTTTTCCATGTTTGTTCTTAGCGCGGGAGGTGAGTTTCATGGCATCACACCCAAACTTCACTGATCTGCCCCCTACCCCAGCACCTACCCCTCTGTCCTTACCTGCTTTCCCTGTTTGTTCTTGGCGCGGGAGGTGAGTTTCATGGCATCGCAACCACTACGTTACTGATCCACCTCCTACCCCCATACCCCCAACACCCACCCCTCTCTCCTTACCTGCTTTCCCTGTTTGTTCTTGGTGCGGGAGGTGAGTTTCATGGCATTGCAACCACTACTTTACTGATCCGCCCCCTTCCCCCAACACCCATCCCTCTCTCCTCACCTGCTTTCCCTGTTTGTTCTTGGCGCGGGAGGTGAGTTTCATGGCGTCATGGTACTGTTCCACCAGCAGGCCTCCCAGACGTACAGCTTCTTCAGCGTCAGGGGACTGCACTTGAAAGCCTTCTGCTCCTCCGCCACCTGCCCCACACACCACCACTAGTCAACCACCAGCCCTCCACACTACTGTGATCGGTTGTCGTTTGTGGCGTTTGGATGGCTTGTGGTTGGGGTGAGTGACTGTATTACATTGTGTGGTGATGTGTTGTATCATCTCACTGGCTTGTGGTTGGGGCAGTGACTGTATTACATTGTGTGGTGATATGTTGTATCATCTCACTGGCTTGTGATTGGGGCAGTGACTGTATTACATTGTGTGGTGATGGATTGTCATGTCAGTGGCTTGTGGTTGAGGGCAATGTGGCTTGTGGTGTGACTGTATTACATTGTGTGGTGATGGATTGCCATGTTGCTGGCTTGTGGTTGAGGCAGTGACTGTATTAAATTGTGTGGTGATGGGTTGTCATGTTGCTGGCTTGTGGTTGAGGCCGTGACTGTATCATATTGTGTGGCAGTGGATTGTCATGTCAGAGGCTTGTGGTTGAGGCAGTGACTGTATTACATTGTGTGGCAGTGGATTGTCATGTCAGAGGCTTGTGGTTGAGGCAATGACTGTATCATATTGTGTGGCAGTGGATTGTCATGTCAGAGGCTTGTGGTTGAGGCAGTGACTGTATCATATTGTGTGGCAGTGGATTGTCATGTCAGTGGCTTGTGGTTGAGGCAGT
>JADBJO010003661.1:100000-107500 GCA_016801955.1 Conus betulinus | reverse complement strand
AACTGATCTCCTTGAAAGCATTCAAAATACAAACAAGTGGAACATCTTGGAAGAGAATCTTGCTGAAATCTTAGTAAAATGCTTGTGCCCTATACTGAATACCTTCAAACACTCTATGAGAAGACGACAGATGCTAAGTGGTGAATCAGATGACATGCATAACAAAGCCTGCTCTGTCCACAAGATGTGGTCCAGATCCCATCGATGCCTCTTCCATGCCAACATTGATCTGTCACAGATATCAGAGGCTCCTCTAGCGTCTAAACACTGATTTCCTTGAAAAAAAAAAAAAAACATGCTGCAGTCGTGGCCTGCATTCCCCTTCCCCCATCTGCTCTCCCACAAGAGCGTAAGGCAGTCAGGATTCTTATCCTCCCTCTCCATCCAGAAAGGCACAGGTCAGAGGGAATGCCTCTTGTGAGACCAGTAAAACACTGGATCAGTACCACACAGCCACAGAGTTGTGCTCTTTCTTCCTTTCATCACAGGCCCTGGTCCCAGACTGGGTCAGGAACCAGCACCTGCAGCTTTGGTCAGACAGACAGAGTCAGCCTCCTCCAGTGTTCCAGTCACAGTCCCTTACAAACTCTGCGGCTCCGGGTCAGACACAGCTATGACTGAGACTCCTGCTTCATGACACTGATGATGAGGATCGAACCTGTACCTCCCGAACACACTCTCCATGATGCTAGCCATTAATGCAGGCTGGTCTGCTTCTTTCAAGGTATGTTATCATCTGTGCAATTGTTCCAAAGAGATCAAGCAATCCTTCACCACATACAGACCACTTCTGTCCTTCAACACAGTAATCCCCCTTACATACTGACCACTTCTGTCCATTACCACAGTAATCCCTCCTTACATACTGACCACTTCCATCCATCAACATAGTAATCCCCCTTACATACTGACCACTTCTGTCAATCAGCATAGTAATCCCCCCTTACATACTGGCCACTTCTGTCAATCAGCATAATAATCCCTCCTAGCATACTTACCACTTCTGTCCATCACCATAGTAATCCCTCTTGCATACTGACCACTTCGGTCTATCAACACAGTAGTTCCCCCATACACACTGACCACTTCCATCCATCAACATAGTAATCCCCCATTACATACTGACCACTTCTGTCGATCAGCATAGCAATCTCCCCTTATATACTGACCACTTCTGTCGATCAGTGTAGTAATCCCCCTTATATACTGACCACTTCTGTCGATCAGCATAGCAATCTCCCCTTATATACTGACCACTTCTGTCGATCAGCATAGTAATCTCCCCTTATATACTGACCACTTCTGTCGATCAGCGTAGTAATCTCCCACAGCATTCCAGGCCTCTTCCAACTGCACGTCGTCGCCCCCTCCGCCATGCTTCAGCAGGTGGATGACCTTGAACCAGTCGCCCAGTTTCTTGCGCAGGTTCACGGCCAGGTCCCTGATGATTGACACATTATTGATGGTGGTGTTTTTTTTTTTTTTTTTTTTGTTTGTTTTTGTTTTTCTTTTTTTAATACACATCTGACAGAGGTGAACAAGTGGGGAGTGTTGTCTTCATGAAGTACATGCATCTTAACAGGCACATCCAAACCAAAATGCTAGTTCATTTTTGCACATCTAGCAAATCATCATCATTTTTTAAAATGACAAGCTTCTTCTTTCCCCTTAGCATAAAACAGCCCAGACAATTTACATCCTTTTTTCTTTTTCTTTCTACTTTTCCTACCTCATGTCTCGTGTTCCCTGGTGACACATGCTCAAAACCAATCATTCTGGCCACTTTCAGGTCTGTCCTCTCACAGCCTAGGCACTCTACAGGAATTTGAGGAAACCATCAATGTCAGATTGTCAAAAGGCAACTGGCCAGAGGAGACACTGCAGTACAATGAAATGACTTAACCAGAGTTTAGTGGTGCCTGTTCCGATTCGTCATGTGCAGGACACCACACACTGAGCTCTAAACTGACCATAACAAAAACAACTGGTCAGTCACAGAGCCAGCATGAGTGAGTCCCGACGTCCTCCTGCTCACCATGACCTGGCTCATACTCATCATGGGCATGGATGTGAAGAAGTAACAGAAACTCAGGTTGCTATAAAAGAGCAAGGCATGAGACTTTTTTTAAAATGATGAACAGTGTAGATTAAGACAATGTCAATGGCGCTATGGAATTCCATGCTGGTCTGAGACTACATGCCAGGACTGTACACAATGCTTCCTTTCATTTATATCATACCATGGCATTAACCAGGCCAAAGAGATACAGACACCTGCAGTGTTGGTCAGATCATTTGAGCAACACTCTCAAAGCCAAACTTCCGTGGAGGAGTGCTGAATGACTTTGTGGTTCCTGTCTTCCAGTTCCAGCCCACAGCACAGTCTGCTTTGGGTGGGCGCGGGGCTGGGCAGAAAAATCCTGCAAATAAACATCTCAGATAGGACCAGACCCATGGCATCAGAGCAGCCTGGATGTATGAAACCTCTTCATGTTACGTGATGGGGCATCCTGTTTTCAGGGGCAGTCAACAGTCTCCCACCAGGCGCTTCCCCTTACCTTCTGTCCATGTCCAGATAGCACTTCTCTGCTTCCTCCTCAAACCGCCGGAAGTAGGATGCCACCTCTGCCTGCTTCATGCTCTCGCTCTGCGCAGACACGGTGCACACACACAGAGCACTGGGTGAACATTGTGACATCAATCTCCAGTCTACTGGTCACACAACGCACACAACACCTCCCCTCCCTTCCCCCACTTACCCCCTGCCCCATTCCACCACCACCCCCCCCCCCTGAAAAAAAAAAACTTGCTGTCAAAATTCAACCTAATGCAAAATCTGAGTTCTAAGTGGTGTATTGTGCACTTTTGAGTCCAGCCAGAACCAATCCTCGGTAAAACTCTGACCATCTCTTTCACTTCTGAGTCCAGCCAGAACCAATCCTCGGTAAAACTCTGACCATCTCTTTCACTTGCTGAGTCCAGCCAAACCCAAATCCTCGGTAAAACTATGACCATCTCTTTCACTTCTGATCACCAGGACCAATCCTCTGAACAACTCTGACCATCTCTTTGCTACTGTCTGAGTCCCCCCAGAACCAATCCTCTGTTACAACTTTATGACCATCTCTTACACTTTGGCAGCATCCTGCCACATCAAATGCCTGATACTCTTTTTGCCCAGTTTCTCAGATATAATAGGACCAACATCTGTGATTCATTGCTACTTTATGTCTCCCACTCCCCTATCCGCTTTCAATTATTTTATTTATTTATTTATTTTTTTTGCTGACAATAGACCCCAGTTTCTCATTTTTTAGTACGATGACAGAGGGCGACTGCATGTCTACCTTGCACAGGTCACCAGGCATCATCAACAACGTCCATGAACTTCTGCCCACTAGACATGACCAGGTAGTACGACAACAGAGGGCGACATGCTGTCTATGGCACAGGTCACTAACATCATCAACAATGTCCTGCCTCTCAGACCATGACCAGGTAGTATGACATCAGAGGGCGACATGTTGTTATGGGACAGGCCACTAACATCATCAACAATGACCCTACCTCTCAGACCATGACCGGGTAGAGGCATGACAACAGAGGGCGACATGTTGTTATGGCACAGGTCACTAACATCATCAACAACAACATCCTGCTTGTCGGACCATGACCAGGTGGTATGACAACAGAGGGCGACATGTTGTCCAAACATGCTTCAGTGGAATTCACCGTGAAGCAGGCATGCAAGGGAAGCCACTACAGGAACTGAAGCCAAATGGACTTTCACAATGTGTGGGTTTGCCAGAGGAAGGCGACATGTCACACAAAGGTGGCCATCAAACTGTCCTCTCATGTCCAGCTGCTCAAAACTAGCTGACCCAGCTGTCTATGAGACAAGTCACTGCCTCTCACACATTTCTTGACGGTCCATCTGCAATCTTCTTTTCATGGACCGACACAGGGAAAGCTATCTATCTTCTTTAGACTCTGGAAAAAACAAGCAGTGTAGCAAACTGCCCAAGGGTCTTCAAAATGACAGTCTGAAGAATCTGTCCATAAACTGAAATATAGAAATGATCTACCATCTGTACCTAAGTCAACAAAGCATTGAATTTGGCCTTTTCAATGCATAACTTTAGCAAACAACAGACAACATCCTTCAGCCCTCCATGCACTTTTTATAACAACAACAACAACAATTATGATTTTTAAAAAAAAAGAAAAGAAAGAAAGAAAAAAATCATACGTAATTTTCTGAGAAATAACACATACTGATATCTACACTTACACACATGTAAGACATGCATCCACACAGATCCAAATACGCACACCCCCATTCAAAGTAAAGGCAGTGAAAAATGAAAATGTCCATCACAGAACTTTCAAAGGTCTTCCTAGCGTCAGTTTGCAAAAAAAAACAGATGACGAATATAATATGACCAACAAACTACAAGCTCAAACAGGGAACAAAATGCAAGCATGGGTTTCCAACTACCTGTAAATTTCCAAGCCGCTTGACAAACTCGATGCCTTGGTAATCTCGACACTTGACAAAGGCCGTTTCTGCCACTTTGAGATTCAGCTGCTCAAGAGCCGATTCAGCCAAAAGTCTCCTGCAAACACACAGGAAGAGGCCAATCACTTGAAAGATCACGCACTGTTGACTCAAAAAAAAAAAAAACTCTGCAAATTAGAACATCTAACATAATCGCAGGTTAAAATACTGAATATGCTCATGAATTTTGCAACTTTAAGTTAATTCACTCAAAAAAATAATTTTTTTTCAGTATTCACAGAAACATTCACAGAAGCCAAAATGCACACTAACTCGTGGACCTATACCGATTGAGTATGTTTGATAGTTTGGAAGACAGCGGAGATCTACCACAGGATTTACACCCAATCAAAGGGTGCTGAACGTCCTGACTACGTCAGCCATCAGGTAATGTTGCTTACAGCCCAGCCGACTGCAAAGGGCCATATCAGGGCTGGCTTCAGCCAGCAAGCTAAGTGTCGACATCTTGTGACATCCTAGAAAGTTTGTTCAGGTAAAAAGAACAAAAAAAAGCAGAAACAAAAACCACAAGACTTTCCATAAGTGGGAAGTCATTAAACTTCCATTCCTGCTATAAACTGACTTTGGTATTTCCTTTCATTCTCTGAGACCATTTACTTCACAGTTTGGCAAATCCCACAACAATGCACATCACAAGAGGTCCCTGAATTTGACACACTTCAACAAGATTGCAAAAAATACTCAACAATACACATTACAAAAGGTTCTGAATTGAATACACTTCAACAAGATTGCAAAAACCCCACAACAATACAATCAAAAAGAGGTTGCTGAATTTGAATTAAACCCTTTCACCGCCATGGGTGCTTTTTGGCGACGAGTTGGCAGAGCGCCAAGGGTGCCTTTTGGCGACAAAGTAGGGTGACCTAACTCCTGATACTCTCACGATCCTAGTTCATGAGATAAAAAGCCAGCAATAAACGTCATAGTTGGGGGATGGTCTGGCCCATGCTCACAGCCATTTGCTTGTCAGAACACTATTCAGTTCAGTGTTTTATTGACTTTATTCCGATTGTTTTTCCATTCACTATGACGTCACCACCAAGCACTTTATGTACTCGACCTTGCCGTACATTTACCACAGATCAAGTGCTGGGAATATTGAATAGACAGTCGGTTGTTCCTAATACAGATGAAGAAGACCCAGACAGTCACGAGTAAAGAACGACAGTGAGGGCTTGACCGAATTATTCCAACGTGACGCGTTGGACCGTGGCCAACTTGTTATGAGAGGCTGATAAGACGCCCACTTACTACCCTACCGCGTGTGCCCCAGTGTTTTTGCGTTGAGCCAGCCAGCACAGCACTGACTGACTGTTCACTAACTCTATGTGAGGGAGCCAACTAAGACTTTAGGCAACGAACTTCACACACACGCTGCGGGCCGACTCTTGCTGGTTGAGGTTGAAGGGGGCGTGGCCAACTGACACGTGAGAGGCGAGCAGCACTGACATGATTCGAGTGGGTGTACAGCCGATTATATAGATCAACTGAATGACAAGGGTTCAGAGACCAACAGGCACATGAATGACTTTGTGTTCATAAAAAAAAATATATATATATATATATTACTGTTGAAAGTGAAAGGGATGTGTGTGTGTATGTGTATGTGTGTGTTTGAGTGTGTGTGTGTGTGTGTGTGTGTGTGTGTGTGTGTGTGTGTCCCTGCTATTGGAGTAGTTGCATTGTGGCTGGCTGTTTCATGCACTTTTCTGTTGGAAATACCATACTTCCTGCTCTTCAGTTGTGAGTGGAGTATTTTTCTTCCCTTGTTGAGAGTTTGTTGGCATTCTTTCTTTATTTTTTACGCTTAGAAGAAACATAACATTCTTTTTTTATTTTGCATTTTTTTTGCACTTGAAATCACTAAAAAATTGAAATTGTTGTTGACTTACCATTACTAACATGTTATGATATAATAAAAGTACAGTGTATCTCCTCCATTGTACAAAAAATAGCATGAGAATTGGTTGTTTAGTTCCAAAGATATCCGCGTTTCACATGTGCTGGTACACAATAAGAGCTTTTTTTGGAAAAATGGCTGGCGATGGGGATTTATGCAAAATAGAATGTCTGGTGGTGAAAGGGTTAAGCATCTTTCGCCTGCACCCATTTACGCAGCTCCATCCCTTCAGCTCAAACCCCATTTACTGTTTTTCCTGTACACTCACATGCACACACACGCGCACACACACACACACACACACACACACACATACGCACACAGAGACAGAAAGACATAAAAACAGACAAAAGATAGACTGACAGACAGACCAAACACACACACACACACACACACACACACACACACACACACACACATACCGGCAGACAAACTAACACACACACACACACGGCAGACAGACGGCCCAGACAAACACACACACACACACAGGCACACACACCAGCAGACAGACACACATCCAGCAGATGGACAGACAGACACAAACACACACACACACACACACAGACACACACACACACACACACACTAACACACACATATACACACACTGACAGACAGACAGACAAACACACACACACACACTGGCAGTAGACACACACACACACACACACACACACACACACACAAAGGCCCCCATACTGACCAGAGTCGAGGGTGAGGGTTGTCCTCAATGAACTGCTGAGTGTCGGCCAACCCCACCTTATCAAGCAGTTCCCGGGTGTCTCTCAGTGACTGCAACCAACACAGCACAGTGCACAACACACCTCTCAACAATTAACATTATACAGCGCAAACAACACATCCCTCAACAAATATACAGTGCATACCACACATCAAAACAATTATACAGTGCACACACACACCTCAACAATCAAGCAACACACACACAATGCCCTACAGTGTACATACCTCTCAACAATCATGACACACAACCAATGCCCCACAGTGCACAACA
>JADBJO010003661.1:82500-92500 GCA_016801955.1 Conus betulinus | reverse complement strand
TGTGAATGTGTATACATCCTTGCATTAAAAACTTTAATGAGACCAAAATCACACACACACACACACACACACACACACACACACACACACACACACACACACACACACACACACACTCTCTCTCTCTCTCTCTCACAAGAGCCAATCAGACCCTCCTCCTCACAACAGTGGGTGACACAGGGGCTTCCCCTACCTGGAGGTACAGTTGAGGGCCAGCTGATGGGGTCGGCAGCTCAGATTGTACTTGTGGGTCAAGGCCAGAGACGGCATGGCGTAACGCACCAGCATCCCTGACTCCCGGCCCTGCGCCCCAACACACCCATACCACCACTCAGCTTCAAGTGAAGGTCAGTCGCAGCCTCACCACACAAACCACTTAGGATATACGTCAACAAACAAACAAACAAACAAAAATCACTTTCCACAGATGTCAGTCTCATTCAAGGCAACATGAACTGAGCTGCGTATGATCAAGGCAAGGAAAAAAGAAAAAATTCACTGAGGACCCCACCAGTCAAACCACTTGGAACACAGGTTAAAGTGGCATTTTGTAGTTTATGAAAAGCGGCATGTCTTGTTTGTGGCAAGTTCTGGCAGGCCACACAGTGGGTTTGGACACCCTTAAAGTGCCAACCTTCGCCCGTCCTCACCCCTTGACGTCTCGTCCTGACAGTCACGCATGCATTACTTAAGTTAACACACCGATCACCTTAGTCAGGTCAGGCAACTCAGAAGTTTTAATGCTGATGCACACGGTGCTGTTCTCGTCCCCTCCATTATCATGCTTCAAATAGCACTGCCATGGCAAAGTGGTTAGAATCGTGGACTCCTGGCTGGGAGGTCGTGGGTTCGATTCTCATCAGAGCCATGTGGGATTTTCCTGTCCTGACCATCTCCTATCCAGAGCTGAGTTTGCTATGGCCTCAACTGGGAAGACTGGGACCACAGAATTGAGTTTCATCCACTAAATGCATGCACCCCTGAGAGTGTTGCTCTAATTTCCTGACCAACACGCAGGTGTCTGCGTCTCTTTGGCCTGGTTGATGCTGGGATATATTATGAAAGGAAGCATAGAATACAGCGCTGTCATGCAGTCTAAGACCAGAATGGAGATCCAAAGCATTCTCTTCATCATTTTCATTCTCATTGATCAGCATGAAATTCTGTGGCTCTTCATGTTCTGCTCTCATGGTGACCTCAGCTTTGATGTCCTCTCCACGCCTATGGCCTTGGTTTGATTCTGTTGTGGTCACCAGTACTGGCAAATTCATGAGTGCTGTCGTCAGAGGATGTGGTGGTGCCCTCCGGGGAAAGAACTCACTCATGTCCTGCATATGCTGGATCAGAACAGGCACCACTGAACGCCACTGAAGTGACTCTACAGCCAAGCAGTGCCACCTTAGCTGGGTTTCCCTCTTGATGACTTGACACCGACTGCTTCCTGTGGATTGCTGGTGCCAGGGGCAGCAGCGGGCTGTGTCTGTGGATAGGGTGTCGGAATAAGCCATGTGGCTGCAATGCCACTGACATGGCACAGAAGATGGGACAGCACAAAAAAGTAAAAAAAAAAAAAAAAAGGTTAAGACAGCATATTCACTCTTTGTTTTTTACTGTCTCTCACATAAGTCGAAAATTCTTTTTTTGTGTGGTGGTGGGGGGTACTTCTCACACATAAAAACTTTAAATTTTAAACTGTTGCATACCAAATTGATATCTTTGCGTTTAACATCACAAACACATTTTGTTTGTCTCCAAGGTAACAAAAATTCTTTGCCTTTGTGTCTTGGATACACATGATTTTTTTTTAACCTTTTGTGTCTTATATTACACATATTCTTCATCTTTCTCACTTTCATAACATGAAGTCTCCTTGTCTCTTACCTTACTCGCAAACTGTTTGTCTGTCTCATGGATAACACACACACACACTCTTCTTCTTTGTCTCTAAGATAACCCCCATATTTCTTCCTTGTTGTTCTCACTAAACATACAAACTCTTCGTTCACCTCTCTTACCTGGCACAAACTCCTCTTCCTTGTCTTTTCGATAACACAAACTCTTCTTCCTCATTCTCTTGGATTACACCCTTCTTCTTCCTCTTTCAGGTAACACAAAACTCATTTCTTCATTTTTCTGTTTCTTTCTTTCCGTTTGTAGCATGACTAGCTTCTTCTGTAGCTTGTGTTAAAAATGACATCTATATATAGCAGCACTATCATCTTTTTCTCTGTGTGTGTGTGTGTGTGTGTGCTTTTTAGTAACTTTCAGAATCATTCTTTCAAATATGACCACTATTCTGTTACTAAAGCCACCCTCATAAATATACAACAGCCGGACACATAAATCTTAAAATGGTGTACTTGCCAAATTTGATCAAGACTGCAGCAAAAACAGATAGGTTGAAAACTGTATTTACAACCATCTAAGTGTAATATGTGTGTGAGTGTACATGTGAGTGACAGCATGCATGTGTGTGTGTGTGTGTGTGTGTGTGTGTGTGTGTGTGTGTGTGTGTGTGTGTGTGTGTGTGTGTGTGTGTGTGTGTGTGTGCGCGCGCGTGTGTGTGTGTGTGTGTGTGTGTGTGTGTGTGTGTGTGTGTGTGTGTGTGTGTGTGTGTGTGTGTGTGTGTGTGTGTGTGTGTGTGTGTGTGTGTGTGTGTGTGTGTGTGTGTGTGTGTATGTACATGCTCATATAATGTATGTGCAGGCATACGTCTGTGCATTTGCATCTGTGTACATGCACCTATATGCGTGCTGTTAAGTGCATGCCTGTGTAGGGAGTATGAAGAGGCCAGCAAGGAGAGGGTATGTGGCTGATGTGCTGGCGAGTCCTTATGCACACTGGGGCGTGAAAGGAGACAGATGCTGTAGCCTGTTTGCTGTGGTCATTGAGCTGAGGTCAGTAGAGACAGGGTCCACACGAATCGCACACAGAACTGTAGACAGGTACTCACCACGATCAGGGCTTTGTCAGAGGCACACATGCAGCAGATCGGGTCCTCCGTGCCCTGCCAGCGGAATCACAGTCATCATCAACAACATCACCACCACACATCTCACTTCATTTGAGCACAGCTTGTCCCACGTACAGACATCCTGATGATACATGCTATCCTGATCTTAGACACAACAACAGGACGCATACATCCTGATGCCATCTCTGCTGTTAGCGGATGAGATGGGGAAAAGGATGATGAAGAAGATGGCAGGCACTGAAGGGGATGGGGCAAGCGCTCACATATTCTTTCACTTACTCATTCATGCAAGCAAAATTGCACACAATGCAGACAATGTACAAACACACATCCATGAAAGTCAGTCAGCCATGGAATTCATGAAAGCCAGTCAGCCATGGAATTCATGAAAGCCATTCAGCCATGGAATCCATGAAAACCAATCAGCCATGGAATCCATGAAAATCAATCAGCCATGGAATTCATGAAAGCCAATCAGCCATGGAATCAATCAAAGCCAATCAGCCATGGAATCTATCGAAGCCAATCAGCCATGGAATCCATGAAAACCAATCAGCCATGGAATCATACAGCCAGCCACGGCATCACAGTGGATGGTCATTCTGAGGGAGCTGACTAGAGATGAGAAAAGACAATATGTTTGAACATGAAAAGACAATACACACACACACACACACACACACACACAGAGCAAAAATATCATCAATTTTTTTTTTTTTTTTTTTTTTTTTTTGTTTATATATCTGAACTTGCTGCAAGTTTTCTACTCATCACTTCAGGAATAATCAAATCAAGCCAAAGACTGAAAACCACAGACTAACCCCATTCTTCAAATACTGAATCTCTAAATCCTCCATTCCTCTAGCTCCTCCCTCCCTTTTCAAAAAAGCAAATCTGTCACAAGCCATCACCACCCTAACAAAACGCCATCACAGGAAAACCACTCTAAACAGATCTTCCACAGAAAGACTAGCTTTTTTTCCCCCTGGAACATTTCTGTCTTTGCCATCACTGGATTTCACACTCCACTAGTCCCAAAGGCCACAAAGGCCATGGTGTTGCCACCACGGTGACCCCTACACTGGTTGTCTCCCTTGTGACAGTTGTGGGCAACTGCCTGGATTGTGGCCAAGCTCTTTCTGATCTACTCAGCAATGTCATCTGTCCCATCTCTTTCTCTGTCCACCCTGTCTCCTATTCCCTGTCCATTCAGCCATGTTGTCTGTCCACCTCTTTCTCTGTCCGTTTTGTTGTCTGTTCCTTTTCCACTCAACCAAATTGTCTGTCCTACTTTCTCGGTCCTCCCTGTCTCCTCTTTCCTATCCAGTCAGCCCTGTTGTCTGTCCACCTTTTTCTCTGTCCGCAATGTCTCTTCCACTGTGCAGTTCTGTGGAGGAGGGTCTTGGCAGAGTCTACCCTGACCTTGACAAACGTACACACTCCTACAGCTGTCTGTTACTTACTGCAGTCACCAGGTCTTTATGGTGACTCAGTGCCATCTGAAGATTTTGCTGACTTCATGGTCTGTGACACATGTCAGAATAGGAAACACCAAGCACTCCTCCTCTAAAAACCTCTTCTCTCCACCACTTGGACCGTCCATTGCAGTTGTGCTATCAGTGTAACCTTATCTTCACCGCTTGGATCTCTCTTTGCAGTTGCAGTCCACAACTGGCTAGTACATAGGAAGACTGACAGCGAGTCAGCATGGAAATGCTTCAGTCTGGATCTGAAAGAGATACATCCCCCTCCTAACAAAGACCCTCTCCTTAACCTCTAGGGTCAGGCTTCAGTTCTGCTATTCTGAAAGAAAGTTTACATGTACATATATGCAACACCTTTTCAGGACAACGTATATATACACACAAATAGTACTAGCAAGTTGAGAAGAACGAGGAAAACAGACTGTGAGAGAACGGAAAGCGGATGTTAGATGGATAGAGGGAGAAAGGGGTGGTGTGGGGTGAGGTGGGAGGCACAGTGACAAGATGATAGAGGAAAAAGACAGAGAGACAAAAACACAGCCAAACCTCTCCACAATGATCTCCATAACTACTTCAAAATGGGGTCTTTACTGGACAGAGCCAACATGAAGATGATCTACTGTTGCAAAAGAAATAATATTCCAGAAGAACTTGTTTTTACGGGAAGAGAGGTTTTTTTTTTTTTTTGGTCCAGGGTCAAACTAGTACAGACACAGAGAGGAATGTTTCACAAAACCAAATTTCTACAGGCACCGAGTCTTGTAATGGGAGGTAAATCTGATGCAGAAGATGACAGACATGTTCCAGGTGAAACAAGTTCTTACAGGCAGCAAGTCTTCAAAGGGAAGTAAAGACAAAAATGTCCCAACGAAAAATAAATATTCTTTACTCAGAAAATCCTCACTAGATAGCGTATTACAAATTCAGCTGACAATGCCATCATGATCAACGACAAAGATGTTTCTTCCACTCTAAGTTAAAACAGATGACATACTGGATTATGTCATAATCTCCTCATGATCAACGACAACAGACATTTCTTTCACTCTAGGTTAAAACAGATCACATATTTGATTATGTCATAATCTACACATGATCAACGACACAGACATTTCTTTCAATCTAGGTTAAAACAGATGCTATATTTGATTATGTCATAATCTCTACAGACTTTTCTTTTTTTTTTCATTCAAATCCAGAGCTGAAAAGGTACATACACTATTTCCTGCCTTCCACAAATATTAAAAAAACAAAAAGTTTAAGTGATGAATGCATTGCAGAAATGAACATGACATATGCTGATCTTGCAAACAAACATCAAGATTATAAGCTGTTAACTGACAATTTGGATATGTCTGCATTTCAGCTCAAATGATGATCATGATAAGAAATTTCAGACAAGAAGAACACAACAGCTTACTTTAAGCTGTGATTCTAGGAAAAGTACATTATATGTATTGCAGAGGTCTCTTCCTGTACTGTTGCATGTGTATTGTGTTAATGAATTCTAGACTGCTTTGTGATGCAGGTTTTTTCTCTGATGCGCGCTCTCTCTCTCTCTCTACTCTCTTCAACTCTCTGTCTGTCTGTATGTCTGTCTGATTGACCGTCTGTCTCTCCTGCTGCTGTTTCTTTTCTCTCTCCTTAACTCTCTATCTCTGTCTCTATGTCTGTCTCACTCTCTCTCTATCTCTCTCTCCTGAACTGTCTTCCTCTCTTTTTCTTTCACTCTTCTCAAACTTTTGATGAAGAAAATAAATCAACAAAAAGAAAAAATTTAACTATGTGACATAAACTGCTTAAAAAACATTTTCCTTAGCTTGTCCGTTCATGTAAAAAGATACACACCTCTAACATGGCCATCTAGTCAGTGCGGCTGTCTACAACATACTTCTTCATATGCAGGCTGGGAATAACTTGAACGGCTCACAACACCAGACTTGTAAACAAATGACAAAAGAGAATGACACTACTGTGCACTGAAACAATCTGTAAAGAAAAACAGATGACAATGAAACATCAGACCCCATCATCAACTTCACTGGACAAGGGCTTCCCATCTCCTGTCATCCGCCGTCAAGGTGAGTCAGGATCTGGTTAACTGAAGATCTCTAAGGCATCCACAGTCACGGCATGATGATGACAGCATGGGCCTTGGAATTTGAGATTTTTTTTTTCTTTTATCATGATTCATGAGGAAATGTGAGAGAGATGTTATTTTCATCATGATTAATGAGGAAACACAAGGCTACAGAGTTCCATTCTAGTCTCAGACATCACCACAGGGCCAGACTCTACGCCTTCTTGCATCACACATCCTGTTTTCAACCATGTCCGAGAAGTCCAGAGACCAGCAGCACATTTCAGCGGTACTCTAAAAACATTCAGTGGATCAGACTGGGTTGTGTGGCTCCAGTTTTCCCTTCAGAGCTCCAGGCACACTCTACTCTGGGTAAGGGCTGGCCGAGGCTGAAAAAATGCCTCTGATGGGAGTTTAACCATTTCAGTGACATGATTAGGGATTCTGAAGACTCCCCTCAGTCAATGCCTCTGATGTGATTTTAATCATTTCAATGACATGACGAGGGATTCTGAAAACTCCCCTCTGTCAATGCCTCTGATGGGAGCTGAACGCTTGCCATGACATGACGAGGAATTCTGAAAACTCCCCTCAGTCAATGCCTCTGATGGGAGCTCTAACGCTTGCCATGACATGACGAGGGATTCTGAAAACTCCCCTCTGTCAATGCCTCTGATGGAAGCTGAACCCTGCAGTGATATGACTAGGGATTCTGAAAACTCCCCTCTGTCAATGCCTCTGATGGAAGCTGAACCCTTGCAGTGATATGACTAGGGATTCTGAAAACTCCCCTCTGTCAATGCCTCTGATGGAAGCTGAACCCTTGCAATGACATGACTAGGGATTCTGAAAACTCCCCTCAGTCAATGCCTCTGATGGGAGCTGAACGCTTGCCATGACATGACGAGGGATTCTGAAAACTCCCCTCTGTCAATGCCTCTGATGGAAGCTGAACCCTTGCAGTGATATGACTAGGGATTCTGAAAACTCCCCTCTGTCAATGCCTCTGATGGAAGCTGAACCCTTGCAGTGACTAGAGATTCTGAAAATGGAGAATTCTCCTGATTTTATGAAGAAAACACAATCCTGACGGAAAAAATTCAAAGCTGTCTGTTTTGATGATGGGCAGTAATCTATATAAGACAGACCTGGACACAGACAGACGGGGGTGGGGGTGGGGGGGGGGGAGAAGGGGAGGGGGTAGCAGGGTCAGGTGCCAAGCATTGAGATGATGACGTGCCGAAGTGGGTAAGTTGATGACAACCACATCTAGACAGGCAGCTGATATAGTGATGAAGGAGTTGGGGATTGTACTGGCTAGCTATGACACGCATATGAAAATATAAGAAAAAAAAATTCATGATGAAAAAACAACAAAAAATTGGTACATGTCCAGCAAAGAGAAAAAAAATGGACACAAAAGCATGTAGCACATACATGTAAAAAGCATGTTATACTATAAATAGCTAACTATCAATAGAACGTTCTTCATCAATAGAGCATTTTTCAATGAATTTTTTTTTCTGACAATGTATACAACACAGATACATCTTCCCTGTAAAAGTTTGTACCACGCACGGACCTTCAGCAAAAAGCATTCCACGAAGGAGGCTAAGAACATCCTCAGCAAGGAAACCATTTATCAATAAAGGCTTGTAACCAGCGTAACCTTCCAAGTAAGTAACTTCCTAAAACATCTTCCAACGAAACACCTGATAATGGAACAGTTCAAAACATAAGCATGCCAAATAAAACATACAAATGAACAAAACATTCAAGACTGCAAATGTAAGCTAGCTGTAAACTAAATCTCAAACATCAAATCAAGTGGTCTATACGGACATGAATCAAAAGTATAAAAAAAAAAAAAAAAAAAAAAAAAAGGGCATGCAGCAATAATAATAAATATGACAAGACTATCTAGACACCAAGATCCCCGATCCAGCACCATCCACTACATACCGCCCCATCCTCCTCAGGCCCCTCAACCAAAGCTCTGAGAACAACACAGGCGACAAGCATGCTGCACAGAGATGCCAACCTTTTGGGGACTTCTTCACAACAAAACCAATAATGGTAGAGTCTGCGCCAGAAAACGATCTAAAAAAACTCCCAAACTTTCATCACTCAGGATTCCCAAAGGCCAAAATTCAACCGGTATTTATGGTTTCCTTCCAGACCAAGCGAAAAGCTGCATGGCTGTTATATAGATCTTTTCTGATCCATCAGTGGTATTCTTTCTTTCTTTCCTTTTTTTTTTTTTTTTTTTTTTTTTTTTTTTGCAGGGGAGGGTGGGGAGGGCATGGCAAACATCACTTTAAACATTGTGGACCTTGTAGCTGGCTGCCACGAGATCTAAAATGAGAATAAAAATCACGGAATGAACTCTGACTGTTGGCAACTAAGAGTAAACAATAAATGAGGGCATCAGACAAATGCCTTTTAATTCAAAATTTCATCTAATTTCAACCTGACCACACATTTCGGCAAAACAGTTTCAATGGTCATAACACTGCGCATGCAGAACAAACAGTCCAATTTCACAAACTAGAGAGGAATTTTCATTCTTCCCAAACTTCTAAGGGCCTTGAAAACACCAGCTCAGTTTTCCCAAACTTTCTGAACTCTTGTATCACCTAATGAACCCTGACCAGGTCAAGCATTTACAGACTTATGACTGCAAACAAATGATTGATTTATGGAACAGCACTGGGCAGTGGTCTCCCCTAGAGAACACACTTTGTTTCAGATGTAGAATTCATATTTATCTTTTTTTTTTTTTTTTCCTGGATAACTAAAAACACACAGAGACAACCTGCTTTGTTTTCTTCCTTTTGGTCCGCCAAGTTCGCCTGTTACAAAATCATGAATGTTCTTTGTGTGGTTCATAGATGGTGGGTGGTTCACAGTTTATGGTTTCTTCATTCACAAGTTCAGGAGCAATCCCACTTAACCAAAACTTGAAGCACACTTGGCCACATTGACTGAACCCCACATACAACCGCATGGGAAAGGAAAAAAAAAAAAGAGAAGACTTTAGAATTCTGATTGCAATTCTGCTTTATGACAAGAGCTACAGACATGCTGGACTGCAACCATGAAAAGCAACCAGCCAAAAACAATGCTGGGCACAAACTGTGTTTGAAATGATACTGTGTCTGTATTGATGACAATGAAAGAGTGAAAACAGTTTCCTTTCTTCATCTGTTCAACCGGTCTCCTCAATCTGACTGCAGCAGCATTCTGTGCTGTGACTTAACAGAATGCAGCCTGATGTTAACATTGTGGATTACACACATTCTATTCCGATTTGCGACATAAAGATGATTCATCCTACAGTTATCTCCAGTCTTATACATTCATGCAAACATTTACTTAAATCCATGAATGACTGATAAAGCACTGTGCAACAAGTGCAACAAGTGCAAACTTTTTTTTTTCATATACAACTTTTGTCAGTCT
>JADBJO010003661.1:40000-72500 GCA_016801955.1 Conus betulinus | reverse complement strand
ACCATGACGCTAACCATCGCACCACTGTGGCTGTTACAGCTTTCAATTCCAGTCACAGACAGTTTGTGAGGGTGGTACTCTACTTTCTTGCCTATCACCCCAGAGTCAACCAGGCCCAAGAGAATACACCTGCAGTGTCAGTCAGGAAATCTGACAACAGACGCAGAAATGGATCTATGAAAAGGATGAACATCAACACAGAACACTCAGCTGTGAACAGGACAAGGTCAGGGCTGAAAACGCCCACAAATATAAAGCCTCAGATGGGACTCAAACCACAACTCTCCGGAATGACAACACGTGGCACTGACCACTGCCGAGTCCACTCCTCCATTTTCTTCTAACAATGTAGCAGCAATGGAAGAGGTTTTGACATGGCCAAAGTTTAATGCCCTTTTACTGTACATTATTCACTGTGGGTTACCACAAGCTGTCCTTTGCTCTTAAGTGCATTCAGAGGAAAAAATACACTGTGGGTGATCTGTGACCAAAACAACAAAAGAAACCTTGAAAAAAACTGCTGAAAAACTGACAGACCTAATGCTGCACACTCCTCTACAAAAACAAAATTACATCACCTTCAAATAAAAGACAAGTATTCTGATATTTCTGAAAGTTGAGGGGAAAGTCATTGAAGATCCTTGAACGTTACCTTGCCAACAGTTCCAGTCATAGACTTTTCGTTCCTCTAAAAAGGGAGAGCTGAACAAGGCCAAACGTTAAAACAAGAAAGGGAAAAAGGCTAAATAGTATCAACCTTTTTTTCAACCATGAAAACCAGAACAGAAAAAAGCCAACTGTATCCACCCTTTTTTTTTTTTATCCCACATTCTTCAAATATCTGCTGTCAACATTTACTACAATGTGCCAAGTACACTGACACACACACACACACACACACACACACACACACACATGTAGAATCAGACACATTCTGGAACATCACCCCCCCACCACCCTGAGCCAGTCACCTCACTTCAAGCAACACTCACCATCTTCTCCTCCGCGCTGGATTTCTGTAGGATTTCACATTAAGGCTTTTTTTGGTTTGTTTGTTTCTTTGTTGTTTGTTTTGTCTTATTCTGTTTTTTGTTCTATCATCATTTATAGCCCAGCAGACCACAGAGGGCCACATGAGGGCTGTCATGATAAGGAAGAAAAAAAAAAGCAAAACACCACCTATTTACCCAACACAGACAAAACAACGGATATCCCTTAGGCAGGCAAGACTAGGCCATATTGAGAGAGACGACCATTCCACATAAACCATCCCATATAATTGTTTTAAATTGATTAACTCATTGCCGCCTTGTTGATCACCTGGCGGGCAACAGGTTGAGAGCTTGGCACTGACGAGTCGCCCGCCAGGTGATCGACAGTTTTACTCGAATTTTCACATGTAGCTGTGCGGTCTAAGGGAAACAATCTTGGTATCTACAGAAAGCTGAGGATTTCCTCTAGTAGGTGGTACTCTCCCTTAGTGTGTATCTCGTGTTTAATTCTACTTTTTCGCTCTCATATTATCGGATAGCTGGAGATAACTCTAGCTTCCTGTGTTCATATGGTGTCGGCACCGAAGCATCAGCGAGTGGTAGCGAACAGAAACATCTTATTTCAAGAAGTAACTGAAAGATATGGAAGAAGGATCAGATGAAGAACTGGAACTGTTTTCCGAACTTGCCGAATTTTTCCGAACTGTTTTCTGAACTTGCCGAATCAGACAGAAAGGACATGAGTGATGATGGTGAGTTGCACATACCGAATGATGATGAAGTTTTAGCATTTTTTCTTCAATCATGTGACAGCAGCACTCTGTTTGAAGTTTGGACCATGCACACAGCTGTGTGTGTGAGAAAGATACATTGTTTTTATGTATTTACTACACACTGTGTTTACTACAGTTATGATCATATTGATTTTTTCATCCATACCTACGTGGAGAAAAAGTTTTTGCTGATAGCTGTTTTCCTACACTTTTCAAACCAGTGGTGAGTGAAGTGTGTATGGAGCACAGGACTGTAGTATTTTTTTTTTCTAAAAGAACATGATTTGAAGTTTTCAAAAATATATAATTATTGTTGTATTCGTTTGGTTTCTGTCTGTATATTTTTGTAAAAAAATACCAAAAATAGTGCGTCTCAGCGTGTCACTGTTGTGGCAGAAAGCTGCGCCTGCACTGAGTTAAAAAAACATGTTATAAACTCAAAAACAGATGGTGAGATCCTACTGCTGAATGGACAGCTGGTCCCCATTCCTCTGTCTCAAATCTAACCACCTTGTTTTTATACTAAGACCTATGGACTGAGTGCTTTCTCTTTCCAAGCATCCCCTGCAAGGAACAAACTTCCTCTCTCCGTTGGCAATCCTGCTTCTCCCCCTCCCTCATATCATTTCTCGAGACAACGCTTTTGAGATGACCCACAGTCTTTTTTCCCTTCCTACCTTTCTTTTACCAATCCACACCAGGCCGTTTTGCTACAAGGGGATTCTTTCCTTTGAATTAACACTGATTCTGACTCAGTTACCTGATAAGTCCTTCGAACAAGACTGTAAATCCAGGTTCCATGTGTGAATGCATGCATAACATCTTGCTCATGTGTAAGATGTCCTGTCACCGACATTTGGAAGAGAAGGCCACTTTGGTTGTTTGTAAGGATGACACGTTACATATGGCACACACTCTTTGCGGAAAACTGAAAGGATGATGGTAAAAAAAACTGAGTGACCGACACTGACTGAATGACATGGGAAGCAACTGAACGTAGAGCAGCAGACAGCTCTTCAGCTGGTGCTACTCAGGTAGGTAGCCCATATATAAGAGAGTGTGGACTGTAAAGTACTTAGAGCTTGGTCCCTGACCAACAAGGGCATTGGATAAATACTCTAAAAAATCATAAAAATAACATTAGAGATAGTGTGCATGTGTGTGTGTGTGTGTGTGTGTAACTGCCAGTGTGCATGTGTGTGTGTGTGTGTGTGTGTGTGTGTGTGTGTGTGTGCATTTGTGCATGCCTGCCCGCCTGCATGTGTGCGTGTGCGGGTATGTGCATGTGCATGTGTATGTGTGCATATGTGTATACATTTTTTTTTTCTTCAGCAGAAAGAAGACAGTCTCAGTGACACAGTACTCAGCGTGGGTACATCTATACCATACCTGCCTAGGCGACAGAGAAAGGAACAAACTGCAAGAGGATTGTGCAGAAGTCACCGCCCAGTTTTGAAGCACACTCTGAATGATTCAACTTTCTTCCAGCAACACATTTTCAACGATATCTTCAGGTGAACACCGTCTCGTTTGTGTAGGCATGGTCCATACTGGTCACAGGTTCACAGACTAGCCAGCACCGCCTGGTGTTTACAGACTTTAATTTGAACGGTAAAATCAGAATACACCGTTCCACTATTGACAACTGCCCGCACAGCTTCAGGTCCAGATGTGTTGTTGACACAGCTACAGGCTGACAACCTCCATGCACACAGGCAATACTGAGGCTGGAAGGCGATGGACAGGGTCCAGACTTGGCATCCAATGCACAACTCGGAGCTGACCTCCATCACTGAACGTTGTTAGGTCACATCAATCAAAAATCGCCAACTGCCTTCCCACATTCTTTGGCACAGCAGCTTATCTACCGTCTGCTCTGTAGTCCTTCAAATCAGACTCTAAAACAGAGTCATGTACAATAACGCAAGCATGAAAAGAAAGGAAAGAGTTGACAGCTTAAGAAAAAAAAGGGTCGGGGGGAAGTGGGGAGGGGTGTATGTGTGTGTGTGTGTGTGTGTGTGTGTGTGTGTGTGTGTGTGTGTGTGTGTGTGTGTGCGTTTGTAAGGGCACATACTTAACACAGATTTTGAAAAGAGTGAACAGAGAAAGAGAGAGAAAAACAGAGAGCGTTAGTGTCTTTAAAAAAAAAATCATAATGATGACTGCCTCTCCATACTGACAATCTGAAATCTTTCCTATGGGGACCACAGAAGCAGAAGGTTCTGCATCCCATTCTCCCTGAGAAAACTGCTGGCTCTGTGAGAAAACCTAGCTCTGTGAGAAAACTGCTGGCTCTGTGTGAAAACTGCTGGCTCTGTGTGAAAAACTGCTAGTGTGTGAAAACTGCTGGCTCTGTGAGAAAACTGCTGGCTCTATGTGAAAACTGCTGGCTCTGTGTGAAAACTGCTGGCCTATGTGAAAAACTGCTAGCTCTGTGAGAAAACTGCTAGCTCTGTGAGAAAACTGCTGGCACCAGGCACTGCCCCACACTTACCTGACCCACAACTTCATCCGCCTTGGTTGCCAAACAGCAGTAGTCTCCACACGCCGTGATGGTCATCAGATTTTTCACATATTTCACATATTTCTGCAACATCAAAAATAAAAGGTGAAGATATCAGACAGAGAGAGACAGCCCCATCTACACACAGCAATTCAAGAACTTTTCATTCATCTGATGCCAATCTGCAATCAACACATCTGAAACGCTACCTCAAAGCGGGCAGGTTAATTCTGAATAATAGAATCACTCAATACAAATATTCTGCCTTGCTTTTGTGTGTGTTCAGAATGAAAAGCCAGACAAGGGCAGACAACCTAGAACACAAGACATTTTCAGATTCCCATTGAAGACAGTGACAATATCCCCATGTGAGGTCATCAGATCACACAAAGGACACCCTCTAATGGACATGAGTTGTAAAAAACAGCCTTGGCAAATGTAGGGAGTACAATTCTCAGAACTACGCACTAGCTGGGGAAATTGAAGTACTGACTGTTCACTGATGGAATTTACCTTTGGGGACGTGGTGGGGAGGAGTAGGCACATCACCTAGAATAACTCATGCACAAGGCTCGTTGTTTTGAAAGAATACATGCGTGGAAACGACAGAAACCTGCACATCCCATGTTATTCCCCTATTCTATTCCCCCTCCCCGCCAACCCTAACCAATCCATCCGATGCCCACCTCATTGTTCTTGGTGTCCCAGAAGATGACGCAGTGCTCTGGGCGCTCTGGTTTGGTGAAGGAGTAGACCACAGTGTTGGTGCAGTAACCCCACTGTAACAGCCGGTGTTCATCATCTTCATCCACAGTAACTGTCAGTGTTCATCATCTTCATCCACAGTAACAGTCAGTGTTCATCATCTCATCCACTATAACAGTCATTGTTCATTACCCTCATCGACTATAACAGTCATTGTTCATCAATCTTACTGCTACAGTGAATGTTCATTTTTCTCAACCACGTTAATAGTCTTCATTCACTGACTTTGTCCACTGTAACAATCGTTGGTCATCATCGTCGGCCACTGTAACAGTAACTGCCCATCATCATTCCCATCCAGACTAACATTCATAGATAACATTCACAGGTCATCAGTGTCCGCAGGAGTATCAGCCAGTGTACGCAGACAGAAAGAAAGAATTTCAGTAAAACAAGTTAAATAACTCTCTAAATCGATACTCAGAACAAGACAAAAAAATTTCATACACACAACTCATTAAAACAGATTTTCTGAAAACAAACTTAAACTGCTTTTAGAAATCTTTCTTCCTCTAAGTCTTGGATCAGATGCAAAATGTTTATATCTTTACACAACTCAAAAATCACCTTAACTTTTGATGGGATGTCAGTACAGTGCACTAGAACTCTATACAATTCAGAACAGCACAGCACAATGCCATACAACACAATGCAGTACACTGTCACACAAATCGATACAATCCTTTACTGTACAATGCACTGCGATACACAGAACGTCACCACACAAGCCAATACAGTGCACTACGCTACACTCCAACACAAGACAAGGTTTGTGCTGTGACCTTGTAGTCGGGTCTGATGTTGGCGAAGTAGATGAAGCTGTCGACGGCCAGAGAGATGCGCAGACTTCCCCCCTCCCAACTGCAGGAGTACATGCTCTTGCCTGGCACCTTCAAGGTACGCAGGTGCTGTCAAACACAAAGACACAGGGCTGGAATTTCTCAGTGACAGGGGAAATATGGCATGCGATGTGAACGAAAGTAGGTACGAGCATGTGTGTGTGATCTATGTATGAGTGTGTGAGTGCATGTATGCACGCTTGCATGTGTGTGTGTACGTGTGTGTGTGTGTGTGTGTGTGTGTGTGTGTGTGTGTGTGTGTGTGTGTGTGTGTGTTTTGGTGTAACTCTTTTCTACATAAATGTAGGTAGGTCCAGCCTAACAGTAGCCATGGCTAACAGGCAGCAGAACAGGAGAAAACTGCCAATTTCAACTTGTTCATACTCCTCAACTACTCAACACTGTCAAATAAAAAATATCTCCACATCTAAAATGAACCTCTAACATGAAGTCTGTGTGTTTTTTTATGGTATGAAAGAAGTGTGCTTTTATTGTGAACGATCTAAACACACAAACTATACACTGCGTTGGCGAGCTTGTGCAACGATTCAAGCCGCGGGCTATCCGTGACCCGCAAACAACAACATCCGGAAAAGTGTTCGGAACTTTGACACACTATATGCACAGCGACGATGTTGGTACCATATGAAACAGAAAAACCTGCAGAATTGATCGGTATAAAGTTCGTCATAGTTCCTTTTCATTAAGTGCCGCAAATTTTGTGCCGAAAGACTAGCATAAACTTCAAAAGCATATCAACATCGCTAATTCTGAACAAAACATATTGAAAGACCCACTCGTTTTGTAGAAAAATCAATGCTCTTTTCGTTCGTGTATATTAGGACGCACAGGCTGCTGTGTGTGTAAGTTCCGGCCAGGATAAAGAGAGAACCCCGTAGTCCAATCGGCATTCAGCATTCCGACAACGGGGGGGAAACGAAGCTGACACGATGTTTGAGTCGAGTGGCGAGTTTAAACCGATGGATCTCAACGATTTTGAGCGTGATCTTGGTAAGTATGCGAACGATTCATTTGTTTTAAGCCCTTGCCCTGTTATTTTCAAGGAATTTGTGTTTCTTAACTCTGGAAATTATTTTAGAAGTGTTTTTTTTTTCATCAGACATGTGCTCGGTCGAGTGGTGGTTGTTAGCTCCCGTGATCAGTACTAATGGTTGCAATCGGTGATCAACCTTTTAGTTTTAAAACAATTTCATAGAATAACTTTTACCCAAGCTTTGTTCAGATTTTTTATAAAAGGTCTATGATTTTTGTCTAGAGCGAAAATTACGAAGTAAGATTAAAATTTGGCAGCTGTAACTTCGACAGGGATGATAACTCAGGTTTCAGACCTCAATGAAAATTGAAAGTAGCAGTTTTGGATTAATTTGCAGTACTGTTGTACCAAATGAATCAATGAATAATAAAATCAATAAATTGATAATAAATGAGATAAAAGGAAAATAAAAAAACTAAAAAGTAAACAAAAAATACTCATTAACAAATTAAAGAGAATGTTAGCTTGAAGCTGCAGTATGAGTGTGGCATATGTGTACTAAAAGATAGGAGTAAGAAAATCAGAATTTGGAAACTTGAAGCATGTATTAATAATAAACTAGCTGGTGTGTGTGTGTGTGTGTGTGTGTGTGTGTGTGTGTGTGTAGCTGGTAGCATTCACTTAAAAGTCTTATTGAAAGTTGTGGCAATGTGTATTTAAAAAAATTTTACTGTTGAATCATATATCCATAAATGATAGAACTTGGTATATAAAAAAAAAAAAAAGTTCTTCAAAGTTATCATGCACTTTCATTCACAGTCTCTGAATTCAAACAATCCATTTTCATCACTGATAGATCAAAACAAATGTCCAGTTATTAACTGTGTTCAGTTTATTCAAAATTTGTGTGTGTGTGTGTGTTTGTGCATGCGTATGTATGCGTGTGTGTGTGTGTGTGTGTGTGTGTGTGTGTGTGTGTGTGTGTGTGTGTGTGTAAGTGTGTGTGTGTGTGTGTGTGTGTGTGTGTGTGTGTGTGTGTGTGATAAATTTCAGAAGATGACCAGTACCTGCAAGAATCTGACAGTAGCACTGAAGAAGAACCACAAGAGCCAGATCATTCAGCACTTTTGGAACATGAAATAAATATTTGTCATCAGTCTTCTGATGATGAATCAGACTATGAATTTCCATTCAATTTCTCAGGCCAGGGACAGTCAGTAGCAGTTTTCTATGATGATGCATTTTACATTGGTCAAGTACTAGAAATGTTAGACCTGACCTTGCTTGCATTTCCTTCATGGACCAGAAAGGAACAGAAAACCTGTTTAGATGGCTGTTGTCAGACTCCACTGGGGAAGTTGCAAGTAAATATGTCTTTTATTCAGACTTCAACATTCTACCAAAGACAGAGTTTGGAGCATTGACTGTACCCAGCAGGGAACCCTGAAAAGAAGATACAAAATATATGTTAAAAGTACTGTTAATGTTGGGGTACAAATGGAGATGGCCAGTTTTATCTTAATGGTGATTGAAAAACAGGAACATGGAAAGAGGGTGATTTTTCTGGTATTTGAAAAGTTTTTAAGACAGTTGTGATTTACTGTTCCTTTTGGACATATATTTCATTATTTGCCTGTTATTTGGAACATATTTGCTTGGTGAAATTCTTGAGCATTTGATTCTGTCCCCGTGATAATGACGGAATATATGTGGAATGTTGTGGTGATTTTGTTTACTTTGATGTAATTTGTACATAAAGGTGAAGGTTGAACTCATGGATGTTTTTACCTTTAGGTTCCTTCTTCAATGCTGATTATTTTGATACCTCTACTTTGTCTGTAGCATGTGTCGTTCCAGAGTTATGGGTTGTTAAGTAACGGTACCCTGTGTTTGCCACAAAATGACACGTCGACAAATCAGCATTTTAGTCATTTTTGAAGAGGCACAGCTAAAAAATGAATAATCATTGAGCTCTGGAAAAAAACACACACACACACACACACACACACACACACACACACACAAAGGACATACAGAAACAGACACATACAGACACAGACACAGACACACACACACACACAACACACACACTGCCTCCCTCTCTCCATCTCTCTCATGTTTCCCCCCTCTTCCACTGTTGTCACTTCTTCATTTGCATATTCCCTTTTTCTCTCTCTGTATATACATACATTCTCCCCCACCCCCCCTCCCCCTCATATACTATACACACAGATCGTAAAAAAAAAACTACCTACATTAAAGAAAAACAAAGAGTATATGAACAAACCAAGAAAGAGGTTTTTTTTTATCTTTATTCGACATCTAATTATTCAATCAACATTTTTTTTCAGGGTAAAAATCACAGGAAAATGGCTCCTGCATTAGATTTTAGTAAAATTTTCTTCCTTCCTCCACCCCCTCTGTAGGAGACCCCCCTCCCCCCCAATTCCCCTAACTCCTCCCTTTCCCCCCTATCAAACCTGTGTAAAGAAATAACACCCCCACCCTCCCCTCTTCAGAATCATAACCCTGTACATGGGTATACCTCTCCCAGAGGGGTGTAGAACTGGACCACGTTCACCTCCTTGTCCTGCCCTAGTGCATGTTGGGACCCGGCCACAGCCAGGATGGCGCCAGTGTGGTTCCAGCCGATCTGGGCCACACCTGCATTCCTGTGTCGATCAGGATGGGATCTGGAAAGCAGACAGCAAGCTGACACCAATAATTATTCTCTTTTTTTTTTTTTTTACCTCTATTAACGTCCAGGACTGCAGTTTATCCTCTGCTTGTTAGGCAGCTTCATAAAGTTGAAGATATTGCTGTTAGGCAGGTTCATAAGGTTGAAGATATTGCTGTTAGGCCACTTCATAAGGTTGAAGATATTGCTGTTAGGCCGCTTCATCAGGTTGAAGATATTGCTGCACTGGTGTGCATGTGATAAAAGCCATATCATCCACCTCCACCAGCACTGGATGGCCTGCTGGCTTTTCCGAAAGACAGAATGGGATTCACTGAAGGGGTAAGATCTCTTATGCCTGTATTCCAGCACTGGACCTTAGTTTTAACTCTCAAATGAAGCAAATTTTCAAAAAAGTATTTGAAATAACTCCGCCAACTGACACTGACAAATGAATTACAAGACAAAGCATGATGCGTTTTGACCTCTTAGATCTTCTTCAGGCAAGATAACGCTCTGAAACAGAAAAGTGAAAAACAAGCGAATCAATTTTGAAGACCCTTTCATGGTCTCTTATGACAGCCAAATTACTTTGCAGCAAATAAAGAATACAAACAAACAAAGCTGCACATACACACATTGTGTGGCACCCACACTTAGATTCATTACTCTTCTCTCAAAATAAGTAAACAAATGATTTTTTTTCTAAGTCAATTTTTCTCTCAATAGTC
Source organism: Conus betulinus (assembly GCA_016801955.1). NCBI lineage: Eukaryota > Metazoa > Mollusca > Gastropoda > Neogastropoda > Conidae > Conus > Conus betulinus. The sequence continues at coordinate 62,226 of JADBJO010003661.1, read as the reverse complement.
ATGCATACAACTCAGTAATGACAAAAAAAAAAAACTTTTCTGTGGACACAATCATTGTTCACCTCATCATTTCTTGCTGTTGTTGACAATATCCTTTATTGTGGACATAATCACTGTGCATCTCATTTCTTGTTATTTTACAACCAAGCCAACCATGTTACATGTCGCTTATCTGGGTCATCATACTGCAAAAATAAAATCCATGCATGTTTGTTTAAAAAAAGAACAACCCCCCCCCCCCCCCCCCCAATTAATCTGATCAAGAAATCCAGTCAACTCTGACTGCAATCCAGTGCTTTTGAAGAATCAACAAGCTTCTTGTTGGGCACGTGTTCCAAGAGCACTGTTAAAACCATGACTGGCATAGTTCACCTTTTTTTTATCAAAGCAAACAAGTAATAACGTGCCTTCCCTTCATTTTTTGAAAGCAAGTTGAAAATGTGTAACTGAAACTGCTCACTTTCAATGTCTTTTCAGCCCGTTCCCATCTCAAGCAATTGACAGCTGTGCCTTTTTTAGAACGCCTCATCTTGATTTACAATTCATGGCATGCAAGACATCATATTTCCCCCCAAGAAGATAAGCCTACTTTTAATACACAACTACAAAAACGGCTGAATAAATCATGCCAACCTACATATTCATTTGTCACTAATTCGGTCTGATTAACACATTCAGAAGTGTCGTGATATTCCGTAACAGCTGTGGGCAGCACTACCTTGAACATAGAATTATGGACACCTGCACTGGAAGAACTAGATACGATACAAACCTTGGGGTTTTCATGCTTTTTACAAATTTCTTTTTTTCTCAGTTGTTCATTTTCCTGCCTCTGAAAGTCAGTTTGCTTTCTCAAAAATCGTTGGCTCCAAGGAAACTGAGTTCTCCAACCTGATGCATACATACACAAACATATAAACACAAACACGCAAATAACGTAACAATACTTCACACACACACACACACACACACACACACACATGCACAATGAACATCGACAAACTTGACACCAATGCAGTGACCATTTAAAGGCTCCAGTAAGGCCACTCACTCTCATCTGTTTCTGAACGCATGATCTGGCAGCGGCCATTGTCAAAGCAGAGGGCGAGGGAAGGGCAGTTGGGTTCCACATAACCATAGAGACCATTGTACCATTCCAGGCCAGCGATACGAATGGCGCCGTTCACGTTCGTCAGCAGAACACCTGAAGTTTGCTCTGTGAAACAATTTCACCTTAACTTCATTTGCAGTCTTTCCAAGACGATATCAGTACATCAGTATGAAACACTATCCACAACACCTCCACAATAACCTAAGCCATAAAAACTTAAGATATGCAATGACCCACCAGTCTTCAATCCAAAATTCAGCGACACAGAAACAAAGCAATAAATACAAGAAATCTACACCTCTTTTAACAAATGTATCGGTGGATTAAAAAAAAAGAAAAAAAATCAGCTCTCATTAGCAGTTTAGCAGTAATGTGTGCAATACTGTTTCAGGTACTCCGCCAGTACAATCTGCATTTTTCTTCCCGTTTCTTTGTTTTTCATTTTCATCCAGAATGATGTGTGTATACTTCTTCTACATGTCAGTCAAAGGCATGGCACATGCATTATTAATGTTATACATCTACATTCAGATAATCTGCTCAACAACAAATATAGAGCCTCTCAAAACAGCATCTTCAGCCTCCCCCACCCCCATGTCAACCTACCCCCCAAGCCTCTTCTCACACACACACACACACACACACACACACACACACACACACACACACACACACACACACACACACACACACACACACACACACACACACACACACACACACACACACACACACACACACTACACACACACACGCACACACACACACACACACACACACACACACACACACACACACACACACACACACACACACACACACTACACACACACACACACACACACACACACACACACACACACACACACACACACACACACACACACACACACACACACACACACACACACACACACACACCAGATGACGACCACACCGATGAAACAAGCGGAATGAACTCACAATGAAGTTCCCAGTGTTGTCAAACACATGGACTTCGCCATTGGCGATGCCAAACATGATCTTCTTTCCATCAGGTGACCACTGGAACATGGCAAAGCACAGGTCAGCTGGAGACTCTGTGCCTGATCACACCCACCCCTTGACACTGAACATTTATTCATTCTCAATAACTTAGATAACCATCCACTAACACATGATATATAGATAACCATCCGCTAACACATGATATATCTGCACAGTCAGATCTCTACAGTGCACACTGACACACCAGTGGCTCCAATCATGTCAACACTAAAGTGGACACTCTTCACCAGGCCAAACACCCCGTTCTGTGGTATCAAGGTTCCCTCTAAGAAGAAGAAAAAATTCCTTGAAATTTCAGACAAATCCAAGAGCCATCTTTCCCCATCACACCCTCACCCTCCTCCCTCCCAATGGGAAAAAAAAAAAATGTTCAAACTTTGATTCAAAATTGTGCCACCTGAGCGTCATGTCGTGTGTCTCATCCACGTTTTGGCTCAACAACGACCAGTGCAGCTTGAGCCTGCAGTGTTTGTAGATCTTCCTAACTTTTGCAGCTTCACTGGAGCATGACATGATTTTGTCTTTAAATCAGGCAGACAAAATGCTGATGGCCCGCTCTCTGTCAAAGCAGTTTACTCAAGATCTTGTCATGTCAGTGTCATCTGCTAGCATATCCAAAGACACAACCAGCACTCCCCAGGAAGCGCTGCCACTGTTTTCTCGGTCTTCTCTGAGCTGTTTTTGAGGTTGAACATGTCTTGTTCAAGATGTCTCACTGTCTTTACATTTCTCTGCACCAGGTCCAGACCCTCTGATGGTGGAAGAGGCGGCAGTCCAGGAGAATATGCTGTGCTGTCACTGGCGCTGTACTACTGGACAGGGGGAGGCAACTTCACTGTGATGCTTAGCCACAGACGGCGCTGCAGTCTGGTATGGCTGCTCCTCAACAAACACCATCATAATTTGAAGGCATTTTGTTGGCCTGCGCTTGTTTCTTCCCCCCACAATTAGATTGTCTTTGTATTTGTCTGACTTTATTCAAGTTTAAAAGGCTGTGCCAGTCTTGAATGAAAGTTGCTCTGTGTTAGGTTTTCTTATGGGAGCAAAAGTTACCCTACTTGTTTACTGTTTATTGTTTACTGTTCCCTGCCTCATTTCATTTTCAATAATATTAAAAAGATTTTGATAGCCATCACATTCACACATACTGTCACACAGAAAAACCAGTACAGCATACACACACTCACTGCCACAGAACACCAACAGAGTGTAGACACTCACTGTCACAGAACACCAACAAGAGATTACACACTCTAACTGCCACAGAACACCAACAAGAGGTACCACACTCTAACTGCCACAGAACACCAACAAGAGGTACCACACTCTAACTGCCACAGAACACCAACAAGAGGTTACACACTCTAACTGCCACAGAACACCAACAGAGGTACCACACTCTAACTGCCACAGAACACCAACAAGAGGTTACACACTCTAACTACCACAGAACACCAACAAGAGGTTACCACTCTAACTGCCACAGAACACCAACAAGAGGTACCACACTCTAACTGCCACAGAACACCAACAAGAGGTTACACACTCTAACTGCCACAAAAAACCAACAGAGCGTACACGCTCTCACTTCAACAGAACACGAACAACAGCCTACACACTCTAACTGCCACAGAAAACCAACAGAGCATACACACTCTAACTGCCACAGAAAACAACAGAGCATACACGCTCTAATTGCCACAGAAAACCAACAGAATGCACACACTCTTCCTGCCACATTTGCAGTCTAAGTCCCGTCACACAGACACAATGGTATATGCAAACAACCCAATGCAGGAAGTTACCTCCACACACAGGCCAGAGTCAAGGAACGCAACTCTTTTCCCCAGATGCGGTTGCCATCCAGAGAGCCAACGATCACGGCCCCTGTGAAACCCGATCAGAGCATGAGGATCAACAGACTTTGAGACAACGATCCCAGCCCCAGTGGGCAGGAAGAAAGAAGAGTCTGTCAGAACAGTCCATCAGAGGCAGAGGGGGCAGGAGAAAGGGTGATAACAACAAAGATGACATTGACATAGACAAAGTAGATGACAGTTATTTCCCCAACACCTTTTTTTTTCACTTCACTGTTGGATAATTTTCAAGTGTATGTAGGAACATGTTAGTACGCTCAAGTGTGTGTGTGTGTGTGTGTGTGTGTGTGTGTGTGTGTGTGTGTGTGTGTGTCTGTCCATGGTTCAAAATGTGTTCCACATGTGTGTGCATGTGTACATGCATGCTTATCTTAGAGAGAGTGTCAGTGCATGTGTCTATGCATGCATCCATGCCTGCATCCGTGCTTATGTATAAAAAAATTTTTTTTAAATGGTGTGCATGTTGTATGCATTCACACATGTGATGTGTACTATGCATCTGACACCAAGAAAACTGAACTCTTCTCTCTCTTTCAGCACATTCTCCTTTGCAAAACCGTTCAAATGTTCAGTGCTGTCTTTTGTTTTATGCCATTCTCCATCAAGCAGCGCAAGCCTGGGTATATGCGTATATAACAATGGTGGCACTCTATAGTACATTACTATACCTGCGCCCATGAATATCCCCCCCCAAAAAAAAAAAGAAAAAAAAAAAAAAAAACAAAAGAAAAAGACTGGCACTGCAAGAACTTGCAGAACCTGTTCAAAAGGCTGCCACAAAGCACTGCAGTGTCCAACGCACCGTCTTCATAGACAATGCAGATCTTCTGCCCGTCCGCCGTCCACTTCATCCCTCGCACCACTGACTTGTTGCGGTTGTTGATCATTTCCTCGTACCACGACCCTGCGCCACAGAGCAAGCAGGCAAAGCAGACCTCACACAGACAGACACAACTCATGCAGATGACATTATCAACATTAATAACATTGCTGACAAACAAAGTCCAACATTTCAGTGTTCCCCACCATGTGTTCTGTGGAAGATTTTCATTCTGACATGATTAATAGGAAATAACAAATGACCCCCCCCCAAAAACCACCACCACCACCACAACAACAACAACAAAGCAACAAACAAAACACCACCTACAACAGCAAACGGAGGAAAAATGAGAAACATGCTAACTTAAAACCACATGGTCACTTTGGAGAGCAAACAACTGCACCAAGGTCGACTAACATTACTAGGAATGGGAGAGAAGGGAAGAGAACTCCCACACTGTGCATGATTCTGAACCTCCATCCTTTTTCATTACTTGGACATTACAGGCAATGGAGTTTAAAAGAAGAAAACTCCCACACTATGAATGTTTCCAAACCTCCGTCCTTTTTCATCACTCACAACGGGAGTTTAAAAGAAGAAAACTCCCACACTGTGCATGTTTCCAAACCTCCATCCTCTTTTATCAGACTGACGTCACAAGGAATGGGAAAGAAGAGAAGGAAACTACCACACACTGATCTGTCCTACAATCCTGTCCACTCAGGTACACCGGATTCTCCTGCCTGTACTGAAACACACCTCACTAGAGACTTCTAAACAGTGTGATTCTGTTCTTTCTTGTTAGAAAGGAGCTGCATGAATAAACGCATGTGCCATCTGACACTAACATGTACAGACCATCCAATGCTCCTGAAATGTGCCAGAACCTCACTCTGTAAGATGTGGAGAAAACATTTCTTTTAGTTTTCTGTTTAAGATGTGGAGAAAACATTTCTTTTAGTTTTCTGTTTAAGATACATGCTTACAATTTTCAAGAACCCTGATCAGTGATGAGACGGGCATCTGGATTCCAGAGGGGTGGGGTAGAATTAAACCTCCCTACCAAACAAAGTGGGCATCAGGGAAGTTATCTATCCACCCACGGCAACAGGTTTTTGATTGGCTGGGTTGATTCAGAGAAAAACTCTCACTTAATGCAACTTGTTTCATACCTTTTTTTCTTATGTGACTTTGAGCACTCTTTTTTGAAAATGTTTGTGTCCCTTTTTGTTCTGACACATGCAATATGCAGCTGTAGGCAAAAACTAAAATGTCTCCAGACAAATCTGGATCAGAACTTGGAGTGGCCTCTTTTTTCACTTTCTGTTTCTTTTAAAAACCATCTCTCTTTAGAACATTATATTCACTTTGGAATCTCCGGACAAAAAACTGAAACAAAACAAGAAAACCTCAACTCCATCTAAATGGAGGAATGAAAAATTGAAAGATTGACAGCTATGCACCTGACTATTTGACTGGGACAAAAACAACAACAGCAAAATCAAAACAAAACAAAAAAGCAGTGAAAAGAAACACGCATGTGTATATACACACACAGACATACACATAAGGCCCGTCTCTACCCCAGTACACACACACACACACACACACACACACACACACACACACACACACACACACACACATGCACACACACACACACACACACACACACACACACACACACACACAAAAACTGTGGCCCCACATTCAGCATACACTTAACAGAAATGTTCTATCCATGGTGAACTTCTTTCCAATTCTCTGTTCCAGTGGCACAGTGTGTCATCACAAAAAAGAAACAAACAAATCCTGCTAACTTCTAATCACAACTTTCACATGGACCAACTGATCTTAGAAACCTTACATGGGTTTATCCATCCTTGCTTTCACATAGATCAGTCTGTCATTTTAACTTACAAAGTTCTATCCAGCCTAACTTTCACATGGCTCAACCTAACTTTCACATATCAACCTATTACAATGTTCTATCCAGCTAACTTTCACATGGATCAACCTATTATATCAACCTTACAAAGTTCTATCCAGCCTAACTTTCACATGGATCAACCTATTATATCAGCCTTACAAAGTTCTATCCAGCCCAAGTTTCACAAAGACCAATATATCATTTCAACATTACAGTGTGTTCTATCCAGCCTAACTTTCACATGGATCAACCTATTATATCAGCCTTACAATATTCTATCCAGCCTAACTTTCACATGGATCAACCTATCATATCAGCCTTACAAAGTTTATCCAGCCTAACTTTCACATAGACCAATATATCATTTCAACCTTTCAATGTTCTATCCAACCTAAGTTACACATGGACTAATCTATCATATCAGCCTCACAAAGTTCTTTTCAGCCTAATTTTACCATGGATTAATCCACTGTATCAACCTTACAAAGTTCTGTCCAACCTTTCTTTCACACGGACGAGTCTCTCGTATAAAACCTTTACAAAGTTCTGTCCAACCTTCCTTTCACATGGACGAGTCTCTCGTATATAAACCTTTCAAAGTTCTGTCCAACCTTCCTTTCACACACGGACGAGTCTCTCTCGTATAAACCTTACAAAGTTCCGTCCAACCTTCCTTTCACATGGACGAGTCTCTCGTATAAACCTTTCAAAGTTCTGTCCAACCTTCCTTTCACATGGATGAGTCTCTCGTATAAACCTTACAAAATTCTATCAAACCTTTCCTTACCCAGTTCCATCAAACCTAAATCCAGACAGTTCTATCAAACCTAACCTTGCAAAGCTCTATCCAACCCAAATTTCCCATGGACCTATCTGTCCAATAACGCTTACAAAATTCTATTAAACCTAACCTTACAAAAGTCTACTTCATCTGTCACATGGACCTATCTATTGTATAACCCTATAAAGTTCTATCAAAAGTAACCTTACTAAGTTCTATTCTACCCAACTTTCACATGCATTGATCTTCCACACAAATCTTACAAGGTTCTATCCAGCCTGTCTCTGACCAGTCTGTTAATACAAAATCTTATGAAAACCCATCGAATCTTACGCTGACATGGATCAGTCTAAACTCTACCAAGTTCTATCCAGCTTAATGTTCACATGGACTGATCCGACTGCGACGGGAGAGCAACAATACATTGCAGAACAGCGCTGTATGACCCCAATCCACAGACTCACACACACACACACACACACACACACACACACACACACACCAGACAGTCCCTGACCTTTGTAGAGCATCCACACGATGATCAGCCCGTACTGGTCACTGGTGGTCAGCTTCTGGTGGTGTTCGTTCCAAGCCACCACCTGCACTGCCCCTGTGCACACACACACACATGCCTCAGTCCTCTTTTTTTTTTTTTTTTTTTTGCAGTCCCATCTTCTGTACCACCTCAGTGGCAGTCAACCCATGCTGCTCATTCTGACACCCCCCCCCCCCCCCCCCCTGTTCACAGCCAGAGTCTGGGCCGCCTTGCCGCAGCCCCGGAAATAAGCTGGGAACAATGCCAAGTCGTCAAGAGGCAAAGCCACTGGAAGCGACACTGCACTGCTGTAGAGTCACTTCGGTGGTGTTCAGTGGCGCCTGTTCTGATCCAAGATATGCAGGACACCACCCACTAAGCCCCCTACTGATAACAATAACAGCTTAGTCACGGATCCAGCGTGAGTGAGCTCTCCCTCCAGAGGGTGTGCCACCATATCTGTCCGCCAACAGCCCCCATGGAATTTGCTGATTCCGGTGGCCCTGACGGAAGCCAACCAAGGCCAGAAGCATGGAGTCACTCCTCATCCTTACTATTCATTACATGACAAGGACAAGGACAAGCTGTCTCAATGTTCAAGGCCCTGCTCTGCTACAAGTAAATGCCTTTGATGGTGAATTGACACCTCCGCCCCCCCCCCCCCCCCCCCCCTCCCAATATCCAGCCTGCAAGTCTGTGATGCCAACTTCAGTATGGCAGCAGCTGCTTCTGATACTAAATCCTTGTTGCCCTGCCACCTTCTCCCACCCCATCTCTCCCTGTCCACCCCTCACCTCCTGCCCCTCAAACACACATACATGAAACGCTGGTGTCTGCAGAATCCAAACACTGATCTTCAATCTCTGTCAACCATACTGACACCCCCCCCCCCCCCCCCCCCCTGCTTCCATTCCATCAATTTGTACTCGATCCTCCAACACCCACACATAAAACATGTCTGTAAAACATATCAACACTGGCCATCAATAACCATCCTCTTCACCACCAACCCCATCGCCCCTCAACCCACCCCCATCCCCCAAACAACATGCAAGTGTCTAAAAAGTCTTTTCACCACTGAGACTTTCAAATCAGGTTGCTCTGTCATGTCCTGCTCCCCCCCCCCCCCCCCCCCCCCCCTGCCTCCTCTGCCCCCTGTCCTCCACAACTGCCCGCTGCTGCCCATACTCTCTAGGCCTGTCACTGCGCTAAAGGTTCTCACCACTGTGGCCCTCCAAGGACTGATTCATGGACAGGTTGCTGGGAGCGGCCAACCCTTCACCTTGGCATCTTTGCCTGAAAAAGACACACCACCGGCTTTGGAGACAGACATGCAAGCACACGCACACAGACACACACTCGCAAGCCTGCTCACGCAGGCCAGCGTGCGCACACACACGCGCACACATGCACAAACACAATTTCTACACACATGTACAAGGCTTAAAGTATGTCCATAGCATTTGCTGACCGGTGATGTCTTTGTTTGGTTGTTTTTTCATGTTTGTTGTCGCATGTCTTTTTCAAGTTGCTCTCTCTCTCTTCCTCTCCACCCCCCCAGTCTCCACCTACCCAACCTCTCCTCCTCCTCTCTCTGTGACTTGCTAAACACACACACACACACACACACACACACACACACACACACACACACACACACACATACACACACACACGTATGCACACAAACACACACACACACATACACACACAGAATGTGTGTCAAGTCAATAAAGACAATTTTGACTTTTTACACACACACACACACACACACACACACACACACACACACACACACACACTGACACAAATACACTGACACATTTAAAAAAAAAATCTCAACAGTTTGTAATTCAGTATATAGGCATAAAGATCCATTTGATCACCTTAGGAGAAAAAAAACCACTGTCAATCACTGTTTAATGTTTGTTCTGAACAAAACAGTTGCTTGAAGATGAAATGCAGTATAATGTAATAGATAAGGGATATTTGTCACATTCTGAAGTAAGTAATACATATCAATGTTAAAACAAACATCTACATCTTTTTTCATACTCTGCCTCTGTGTGTGTGTGTGTGTGTGTGTGTGTGTGTGTGTGTGTGTGTGTGTGTGTGTGTGTGTGTGTGTGTGCATGTGTGTGTGTGTGCATGTGTGTGTGTGTGTGTGTGTACATGTTTTTGTGGGAGGCTGTGAAGACAGGTTTGGTGAGTGGGGGGCTGAGTGAAGACGGGTTTGCACAAGTGTGTCAGCATGAGTGTGTGTTTGTGTGTGTGTGTGTGTGTGTGTGTGTGTGTGTGTGTGTGTGTGTGTGTGTGTGTGTGTGTGTGTGTGTGTGTGTGTGTGTGTGTGTGTGTGGTGTGTGTGTGTATACCTGTACATGTATACGTATGAATGTGCGAAATGACTTTCAGAATAAACCAGTGGTAGGAACCTGTTCATATGAATTCCATAACCACCTGAAATTAATCATCAGTACTGTCAGAGTATTAACCCATGGCAAACATGCACGCCAATGATAGACCAATTTCACCCAAACATACCAAGTTAAACAGTTTGTAAGCCCTGCACAGCAAGCACCCCAAGCAATAATTAGACACTGGTTTTTGTTTTGTTTGTTTTTTTTTCTTCCAAACATACATAAGCGACAAAGACTCAACCTAAGGCCCTGGAATGAAACCTTTGATTTCATCTTATCACAAATGTATTGAGATTAATCGAGTCAGTGAACAAGAACATATACAAACTTGCACGCATACACAATACATGCATATATGCACACACCACACACTCATGTTAATTACGTTTCTTTTTGATTGATCTCTTATCATTTTATGATTTTTTTTTTACAAAAGGATGTTTACAAACTTTGTGGCACTGACATCAAGACGTCGAGCACTGAACAAAAGATCTGCCGTTCTGGTCAACCGTGCAATAGTGATCTTCAGTTTTGACCTCACTGGTCTGTACAATGTCACCCCCATACCACAGGCAAAGAGCTGGAAACAGTGATGTCACAGAGGCTTGAAGAACATGCTTCAGAACAGTAAGGAGACACCTATGGTGGCGCCAGTGAAAGAAAAACAAAATGTGGTTTACTCTTTTTTGTGTCGTTGTCTCAGTACCACTCCCCAAGCTGCTTATTCCAGCCAGCCCATACACAGTCATATCACCAATCCTTATACCACAGTCAAAGCACTGGCAATTCATTGGTGCATTTAATATCCGGCTGCCCATATGACAACCACCAGAGAAGACACTTCACTGCTGCCAAATCACTTCAATGGTGTTCAGGAGTCCTGTTCTGATTCTTGACACCACCTGTTAAACCCCTCCTCACTACAATGATTGCTTAGTTGTGGGGCCAATGTGAGTAAAACATCCCCCCCCCCCCCCCCCTAATTCCCCTTTCCCCCCTGAGGTACAACCACACCATCCAATAACAGTTCCATGAACTGGCCAGTACCAAAGACCTTGAACAAGGTTTGATATCGCCTTAGTGCTGGGGCCGCACACTTTTCAAACACTACTGGTACATAGCACCTAAAACAGTCAATAACCAATCAATAATGACGATCCTGGGTTTAGTACAAGCAACAGCACATGCATACACACCATACAAACACTGCAATTACCACTGTTTTTGTTTTTTTCATTCCTCCTTGCTGGTCCCCTACACATTGAGGCATGGTCAAAGTGAAGTTAACATGGTCATGTTTCTCAAAAGTAGCAAATTTCACACCTTTTTTTTTTCCCAAACACCAGCTTCAACTGAAATGTTTCGCTGTTTCACTCTCTGCATACCAAACTCCTAAAAAAAAAAAAAAAAAAAAAAAACCCACAACAACAACACAGAAAGCTTGAAATGTCCCAGTCCGAAACCTTCACCAGAGGGTTTCTCACCATCCTTCGAGCTGGCATCTTTAGGAACCAGCTCACTGACACTAGAGTCTTTGTTCGTGGCGCTAGATGGCTTGATTTCTTCTGCATCATTTTCCCCTGCCTCTTTGTTTTTCTTTTTTGTCTGATTCTGGGAAATCAGTGTCCACATGTATACAGACAGACTCTATGGTGGGTAATTCTGAGAAATCAGTGTCCACATGTATACTGTCAGATCCTATGCGGTGGGTAATTCTGGGATATCAGTGTCCACATGTATACTGTCAGATCCTATGGTGGGTAATTCTGGGAAATCAGTGTCCACATGTATACAGTCAGATCCTATGCCATGGTGGGTAATTCTGGGAAATCAGTGTCCACATGTATACTGTCCCTATCATGTGTACTGTCAGATCCTATGGTGGGCAATTCTGAGAAATCAGTGTCCACATGTATACAGTCAGATCCTATGGGGGGGTAATTCTGAGAAATCAGTGTCCACATGTATACTGTCAGATCCTATGGTGGGTAATTCTGGAAAATCAGTGTCCACATGTATACTGTCAGATCCTATGGCAGGTAATTCTGGAAATCAGTGTCCACATGTATACTGTCAGATCCTGGTGGTGGGTAATTCTGGGAAATCAGTGTCCACATGTATACAGTCAGATCCTATGCCATGGTGGGTAATTCTGGGAATCAGTGTCCACATGTATACACAGATCCTACTGGTCAGATCCTGTCCATGGTGGTCAGATCCTATGGTGGGTAATTCTGGGAAATCAGTGTCCACATGTGTACAGTCAGATCCTGTGGTGGGTAATTCTGGGAAATCAGTGTACACATGTATACAGTCAGATCCTGTGGTGAGTAATTCTGGGAAATCAGTGTCCACATGTATACTGTCAGATCCTATGGTGGGTAATTCTGGGAAATCAGTGTCCACATGTATACAGACTCTATGGTGGGTAATTCTGGGAAAAGTAAGTGTCCACATGTATACAGTCAGACCCTATGGTGGGTAATTCTGGGAAATCAGATTTAACACCAAGATGATCACTAATGTCAGTGAGTGAAACACCTATGACAGTTGAAATAGCAAAGATAATGACGTTGGTATCATCTTCATCAGCTAATGAGGAGGATACTGAAAAGCAAAGATACTAGCTGGATCTGATACATTGGCATGCCATGCCAATTCACATTAACATCTCCAATCTGATTGCACTGCAGTACACTTTTAGTTTCTAATGTTTTCATAACAGCAAATCAAAGCCACTACTGAGGAAACAATGATGGACCTGCAGGTGATCTCTATCCTGCAGTACCTACTCCACTGTCACTCTGCCAGGACAAACATGGTAACGATGATACAGCTGACCATGTTGTGAATGGTTTCTTCTACTGTGGGACATTTTGGTTTGTAAAAATCAATCAAGTTTGCTTTCTGAACAAAATCAGACTGTTATGAGAAAGACAAACTGATGATGACACATAGCGCCCCCCCCCCCCCCCCCTTTCTACTCCTTCCCACAACAATCCCCTCCCTCCCCCCTATCTACTTACACCCTTTATCTCCCCCTTTTCCATCATCATCTTCTGATTCCTCACAGCAAAATTTCTGTCACATGCCACTCACCCCTATTCTAAATCCTCCCTCTTATCCTTCCCCCTCCCCCAAGACTACCCACCTCCATCCAGCTACTGCAGCATCTACACTCCAGTCCACATAGGACTGACAACAACATGCTGCCAAGAGGCCACCCAACCTAGCAGTGGAGACCCTGCAGTGGATCCTTCCACCAAGCACACTGGTCAGTTTGTCACCTTCTTGACAATCGATTCAGCTAGAAAGGCTGACTGAGATCTTTTTCAACAAGTTAAGATCAGTACATGACTTAAAATATTCACAATAAACATTGCATGCTTAACAAACAACTTTCAACATCTACTCGTTGAAAAACTACAATGTACATTTCAGGAAAAAAAATGCTGACATGAAATATCAAATTCCCTACCTTCCCCACCCCTGCATTGTACCACCACCCAACCCATGGACCTCCCACACCACCCCTCCCTACCCCCCACACCCCCTCCTTGACGTACCTTCCTCCCCAACATCTCCTTCACTTGTTACCTCTTCTCCCCCTTGACCTAATATTGCCAATGACTAAGATACGAATCTGATTCTGTCATATTCTCAGTTTGCCAAAATTTAACTAACCTCCTAGCTTCAATGTTTGAAAAACAAAATTAAAATACCTACTCACACTAAAAAAAAGACAAAAAAAAAAAAAAAAAATTTATGGTTTAAATATTTTTCTTTTGTCTCATTACATACACACACAGCAAATGAAACGAATAACACCTACTCACACTGAAAAAAAAAAAATCTTTATGGTTTGAATATTTTTCTTTGTCTCCTCTCAAACAGATACAACTGACAGACCTGCTAATAGCAGAATCATAGCAGAAGCTAACACAAGCAATCATCAACAAAACAAATTTCCCACAACAAAATGAAGCGAAGTCTTGTATGCAGTCAAGTCACATCAAGTCATATTGTTTACAGCTCAGCCGACTATGGAGCAGCCATCTGAGGGCTCATACATGCAATCATGCAATTATCAATAAGAGAAATGTCACACGATAAAAGGAAGTAGTTCATCTACACATTGCTGAGGTTAATAAGATAAGGTGGAACAAAAACACAAATAAAAAAAAAAAATCAAGAAGCACACGTAATAAAATGAACATCCTTCGGCTACATCTGCTGAAAACTTTAGCCACAGATTTAGGCACAAATAATTTCCAAATGAACACATTGTGGATAAAGACTCTGTCTCTTTAATGACTTGCTTTCCTTTTTTCATGTCTATGAATGATTTATCTCCCTTCAAAGATTAAAGACTTGGTGTTCTTTTTTTTGTGTCCATGGATGAATTACCTTCATTTGACATAAACACTCTCCCCCTTTGAAGGCAAACTCTTCTTTTTCATATCTAGGGATGATTTACCTCTACATCCCTTTACAGAAATGCTTTTTGTTTTCATATTTACGGTTGATTTACCTCCCTTTAAATAATGTTTCCTGTAAAAATGTGCTTTCCCTTCTCATGTTTAGAGATATATGATTTACCTCCAAATATCCACTCCCTTCCAATGACTAGCTTTTTGTCTTCTTTTTTTTTGTCCATGAATACAACATTTATCACACAACAAAGACTTCATTCTTTTTGTGTCTATGGATTCAAGAGTTACTTCCCGACAGATTTCCTCCCTTCGCAAGCCTTGCTTCTCTTTCTTTCTTTTTTTTTTTCTTCTTTTTTTTTTTTTTCCTCTTTTTCCCTTTTTTTATCCATGAATACAAACATTTACCACCAAACAAAGACTACCTATCTTTCAAAGACTTGCTGTGCTTTTTTATGTGTCTATGGATACAAGTTTACTTCTCAACACATATTTCCTCCCTTTTCAATTTTTTTTTTTTCTGTGAGTGTGTGTGTGTGTGTGTGTGTGTGTGTGTGTGTGTGTGTGTGTGTGTGTGTGTAAGATTTACTTTCCAAACAAGACTTATTTGTTTTTAAAGACCTCATCTTTTTTCTTCTTCTTCTTTTTTTTTTTAAAAGAATGTATCTTTAGATCATTCCTGAGGGGTTCAACTCAGTCACATACTGTAATGAATTCTTACCAGCCTGCATCTCCAGCTTCAAGACCTTGAGAAGGCCATCCTCCCCTCCACAGGCAATGTAGCCATGCTCCCGATTCCAGGACACACACCTCAACTTGGTGTTGTTGGGAATAGCAATCTGGAAGAAAAGGAAAAAAATGTTTTGAATTATTTGAATAAAGATGTTTCTTAAGAAATGAATATTTCTAGACCAAAAACAAAAATCACAAGCAAATGACTAATCAATCAGATAGGACTTGATCTCCTTGTGGTTAAAAATCTGTCCAGATAATTACTGGGCAGGTGGCAGGTGTGTGTGTGTGTGGGGGGGGGGGGGGGATGGGGGGGGAGTTCAAGTCATTCATGGGGATGAATTTTCATGGCTTGAAAACCTTCTCTGTCCACCTACCAGACAATGGTCCTGCCTTCCGGGCAGGAAAATTCATGATGGTGGAAGAAGAGGGTGGGCCCTGTTCTCTATCATGCTGTGCCCTAGATGCGGTGATACTGTCACAGCTCACTAGTCTTAATATGATTAATTTATGGGAGTCTCACCTTTAAACATTATTGCTGAGCACACGGGAGAGAAACAGTATTCATAAACTGAATCAATGAATGACGCAGTAATTTAACAAACTAACAACTAAGACTGAATTTCAATACTTACTTACAATTTCTTATTTTCAGAATTAAAAAGAAAGGAATTTAAACAAAAACCAGACGAAAAGATAAAAACTGAAACATCCATAATGCTGATTATGCACCAGAATGTAACAGATACGTATCGATGTATCAATGCACAGACTAAATAAATAAATTTTCTTTTTAAAGATGTGACTGTGAATCCTGCACAGTGCTTGCATTTAAAATGATCAGCCAAAAGTATATCTATCTATATGATACTGCCTGTTGAAGAGCAGTAATCTAAACATTGCAATTTTGGTTTTGCTTTTATGAGAGTAAAAAAACAAAAATGAATTGTCACTTTGGGTACACATAAGCAGATTCTGTGCAACCATCATCTCCATCCATTTGACAGCCACTGTGACAACACTGGTCAGTGCTCTCTTCCTCTCTCTCTCTTTTCTCTCTATCTCTCTTTACATACACATTCCTAAATAAATCAGCTTCTTTACTTATATATATTTCAATGCAAAAATAAAGGGAGAAGATTTTGTCAAGCTACCAAGCACAGTTTCCATGTGCTGCTAAATTGTTTCGATGGACAGGACAGGGTGGGGGGGGGGGTGGGGGGTGGGGGGGATGGAGGGGGGGGGGTTAAGAGTGGTGGTGCTAAAAGTTTGAAAGTGAAATGGGAAAGGGAAACACTGCACTGTTGCTTATTTCTCAGCCACCCTTTCACTTAAACAATCAAAAATTGGTTGCTTGACAGACAAAGTTGGGCGAGAATTTCAACTTGTCCACCAGAAGATGGATAATTGGATGGAGAAGTATTTCGAGCTCTGCTTACTAAACTCTTAAATAAAAGAATGATTAGCTGATGATTATGATGAACAAAAAAATACCAAGCGAGATTATGAACTCGAAGATTTCTCCTAATGGCTTTGATGAAATCCCACACCAAAAGCTGATATGGGGGGGGGGGGGGGGGGTCGGCTTTCGAGATAAACTGATTTCCCCCCTGTGATATATTCAAATATGAAATGATAAATCCGTATCAATGAGTTTGGTTGATAAGCTGATAAGCAGCTCTATCTTCATTCCTTGCTACACCTCTGAGTATCCTCAGGGTGCCGAAAACGAAATGCAAAACACATCAATAAACAAAACAAGAATATCCAAGACAGTGAATCTGCCAAGGAGAAGTATGATGAAAGTACGAAGCAAAGAAAGATACGCGTTATGGATAAACATTAATACTTGAAAATGAACACGTACCTTTTTGCTCAAATACACGAACATGTTGCCTCGTTTTAGTTACGCCTCGTTTTAATTACGCAAAGTCAATCTCACAGAAAGAAAATATCTCAAGCCGCCATGCTTGACTCCAGACGAAGCCGCCGATGGAATGTCTCGTCGCCAACGAGTTTCACTTCGAGAGCCGCGCTGCACCTCGGGAAAGGTCGTCTGCTTTTTTTTTTTTTTTTTTTTTTTTTTTTTTTCTTCTTTCCGGTTATGTGTATTTCAGCTGTCTAAAGTTGATAACTATAAGAAACTACGTATGCGCATAATTCTTAGTGTGCCGTGGTTTAATGAATAGGCCTTAGGCCCATGTCATGGTGGGTGGTTACAAAACAAAACATCCAACTTTTTGTCTGGACAGTGAACAGCTATATATCTTCAATCAATTTCTAATAGCGTTTCCTTTATAAGTTGAGACACAAATGCCGTAATTTAAAAGCTTTCTCAAGGAATAGAGCAAGCCGAACAATTAATGTTTTACTCTCTGAAGCAAACAGCATTGTTAATTTGTGCTGTGATGGACAGTTGTAATACTTAGCTGGAATATATTGTTCCCTTAATCCTTGGTATTTTGGACAGTGTAATACAAAGTGCTTTTCTGTTTCAATTTGAAACTCACAGAACGGGCATAACAAATCATTTTCAGTTACATTTCTCTTAAAGCGCATTTTGTGCACATTTAACTGAGACACACCTAATCGAATTCTGACTAGGCTAATTCTGGCCTGTATATGATTCACCATTGGTAAGTACGAGGATAAAATCAGGTCACTTTTAAATGTTCTGTATAACTGAAAACGTTCATTGTGCTCAATATCTGAGAGCCAGTGAGCTTTGTAGCCATTAACCAGTTTATTTCTTAAGGCTTTCAAAAACGCGACTTCGTTACCGACTCCTTGATTTTCCAAACTTCTTCAAATCCATGTTGGTACAGAAAGAAGCAGCACACAGAAGATGCCCCAGTATTTTTGTTTTTCTCATGAAAAAAAAAACAACATTTTGTAAGCTTTCTTAGGTAAACGATGAGACGGCATCTTCAATATCCTTAACCAGTACTTAATGCTCTTCAAGTATAGATTTACATACAATGGAAATCTACCTAACTCTCCATACACCATCACATTAGGAGTTCTTATGCTTACATTTAAAAATCTTTTTAATGCGAAAAGATGCACTTTTTCTACCACACATCAACATTTCCAATGATGCCCCATACCTCTGCTCCATAACTAAGTACTGGTTGAATCTGAGCATCAAAGAGTTTGAAAAATATAGAAGGGGATTTTTCTCCCAAGGACCACAGTACTTTAAATATACTAATAACTCCTTTCTTTGCTCGGCATGCCATATCATTTAAACTGTGCGTGAAGGAAAGTCTGGTAGACATAATAACTCCCAAGTACTTATACATGTTAACAACTGTCATCTTGGTCTGCCCATAAAACCATTTTTCTTGGTCAGAGATATATCCACCATTTCTAAATATGACTATGTTTGATTTCTCCAAGTTAACTATAAGACGAGTCTTTTGGGACGTGTTGTACAAAACATTTAACTGGTTTTGAAGACCTGCAACTGAGTCAGATAACAAAATAATGTCATCAGCAAACATAAGTATCAAAATTTCCACAAAATCAGGTAACAACTGAATGCCATGTTTCCCTTTCTGAATAATATCCACAGCCAGTTCATTAATGAAAAGGGAAAAAAGAACTGGACTACACACACCTCCCCTTGCTTTAGACCTGATGGACATAAAAATGCATCACTTAAATCCCTTCCTGCTCTAACTCTTGCTTTAACAATGTTATACATGCTAGTTATTGCCCGATACATTTTCCCATGAATCCCTCTTTTTTTTTTTCAAAATGCACCATAAATTTGCACGATGGACAGAATCGAAAGCTTTTCTGAAATCAATAAACGCAACATAAAGTTTCTTGTGAAGTAACAGTTGTTTCTGAACCATGGCAAACAATGTAAAGACATGATCAATAGTACTATACTTTTTTTTTTTTAAAACCTGCCTGACAGTCATCAATGACATGGTTCTCTTCAATCCATTTGTTCAGTCGTCCATTCAGAATATGGCTATACAATTTACTGCATATATTCAACAAAGATATTCCCCTGTAATTATCAGGTAAATTCCTGTCGCCCTTTTTGAATAGGGGTTGAATAACTGACTCTGACCACTGAAGGGGATAAGTTCCAGTAGAAAACAATGTATTGAACAATATGACTAAAAATGGAGCAACTACAGTAACTGAGTTTTTGAAGATTTCTCCGATAATTCCATCAGGACCAGCAGCCTTTTTATTCCTTAATGAACGAACCGCGGCATAAACTTCACTTTCCGAAATGTCACACTCAAGAGAATCTGTGTTATGCTGGTTTGACCCATCATCAACCTGTTCTTCTGACTGACTCGTCAGCAATATCTTCTGACCGGCCACAGTTCACACCAGACTCAAATACTTGGGAAAAATGTTTAAACCATTCATCTTTGGTAATTTTGTTGTCGGTAAATTTATTGCACGAAAGAGATTTTACTTTGCTCCAAAACCCAGTGGGGTTATTGATATTTTCATTCAAAGAATTTATTACCTTTGTGCGGTGGTCTTTCTTTTTCAGTCTCAAGAGCTCCTTATATTCTCTGCGTTTTTGATTATACAGATTTCTAATCGTTTCGTTGTCTTCTTTATGTTTATAACACTGCCTCAAATGGTAACTGAGCTCTTTTTTATGCTGGCTACATTCTTGATCAAACCATGGATCTGACCGTACTTTTCCGACTGTAATGGTTTTTCTCATGCATGAACTAGCTGTAAGCAATGCATCATTAAACACTTGAATGGCTTTATTTACATCGACATTAACCAGACTGGAGGCCTGCCTCATATGACTTTGAAAACTCGTCACTTGATATATTTTCCTTAAATTCATAGACTTTTTCTTCATCCCAAACTATTTTGTCAATTTTGTAAATATTTTGAGCCATGTCATGCTGATCAGCTCTTTCTAATTGACAGTCAAACACAACTTCAACAGGCATGTGTTTTGATTCTGTTCTTGGTGTAACATTCAAAGAAACACAATATTTCAATAAACATCTTGATACTATGGCATATAGTCAACAATACTACAGCCTGTTGGTGAAATATAAGTATAGTGACCATAATCTAAATCTTCTGAAATTGCACCATTCAAAATGAAAAGATGAAAATAATTGCAAAGATCTAACAGGTACGTGCCGAAGTCATTTTGAATCTTATCTTTTGATGTACGGTATACCTCATGTTCACAAACTCTGTCCTGAAACATTTCCATGTTCAGATCATCATCATACTCTTTTTTGCATTCTTGCCCCCCAGTGCGAGCATTGAAATCCCCCAGTAACAACAACGGCAAATTTCCAAGAGATTCTATTAATCCATGATACATTGCTCCAAAATGGTAATACCATTGGATACATCCATAGTTTGGTAATATGCGGAAGAGCTTGGAGGCAAGTACACACCAACTAGAATTACCGGTGATTCTGTTCCCAACAAATCCTTAGACAGTTTCAATACAATAATGTTATCATACTCCACATTCACTTTTTCAACATACTTTAAGAGATCTTTTTTCACGAGAAGTGCTAAACCTCCAGACAATCTTGCAGTAACCCCATCTGACAGACTAACACCTGGCACAATGAAAGCGTGATGATTTGGGAATAAACGTTCCGGAAATTGGGTTGCGAACGTTTCCACCAGGAGACAAATGTCAAAATCACTAATATAAGCACGCAGATCGTTATCATACACACGCGAGAGACCTTCAATGTTGTACGTCATAAATTTCACATTTGATATGACATGGGCCTGGCCGAGTCCCTATGCGGTATCCTGTTTTCCATGCTGCTTATTTGTCGTTTCGTGAATCGTGGTCTGGCGTTTGGCAGGGATGCTTGCGCACGAAGCACTCCTTAGTCTGCCTAGAGGCCCGTCACGTGCAGTTTTGTTTCTCTTGTTGCGTGACCGGTGCGTCGTGTCCTGGCTGCTCCTCCGCTCAGTGTCTGTCTGCGGTGTATGAGGTTCAGTCTCAATGTCTGTCTGCGGTGTGTGTTGTTCAGTCACAATGTCCGTCTGCGGTGTATGAGGTTCAGTCTACAGTGTCTGTCTGTGTGTGTTGTTCAGTCACAATGTCCGTCTGCGGTGTGTGAGGTTCAGTTACAGTGTCTGTCTGTGGTGTACGTTGTTCAGTCACAATGTGTCTGTGGTGTGTGAGGTTCAGTTACAGTGTCTGTCTGCGGAGTGTGTTGTTCTGTCTCAGTGTTCGTTTTGTCTCCTGAGTCCTGACATGTTGTTTCTGTGGTGTTATCAGTCAGTCAGTTTGATACCACATTTTTTCTTTGATTTGGGTTGTCTGTGTCGGTATGGGACTGTTGATAGCTGTGTCTGTCGTTTGTCTCTGTATGAATCGGTGTTGTATTTTCTGTCTGATTTAACTGCTGTAACTGACTGCCTGTTCTGCTTGTATCAGTAACATCTGCTCAGCTGGGTGTGTGTCACTATCCAGAATCTGACCTTGTCCACAAATGTCTGTCGTTTCTGTCGTGTTTTTTTTCATTTCTGCCCCTGTCTCTGTGTTACCATTTTCTGTGC
>JADBJO010003661.1:20000-35000 GCA_016801955.1 Conus betulinus | reverse complement strand
GGGATCATCGCCTTCTCAGCTGCGTCAGGGTGGATGACGATCTGCGGTGCCTGAAACCTGGATCCCGTTTTGCGTGTTCTTCACCCCGAGGAGGAGGACCTTGTCTTCCGAGGTGGCGGATTTCCTGGGAAGTCTGAAGGTGACGCTCCTCCTCCTGTCCCCGTCTTCCTCAAGGTGCTGCAACTGGCGCACAGCTTGGGGAGAGGTCCGCTCCCTTGGGTCACCGTCCACCGGAACTTTCACCCCGACTTCAGCCACCTCGTGCTTGTCGCCCGGGGCGTCGGCGGTGAGGGGAAGACAATCCTGGGACGGGAACATCAACTTGGAAGATCGGAGAGCCGCGTACCTGGCGGCCAGCCGTTCCTTCTGCTGCTTCTTCAGCTGCACCAGCTTGACGGCGATCATGGAGTAGAGGACCGTGATGGCTATCACCAGACACAGGTAGCACGTGAAGTACAGGCAGTAGAACACGAAGGGCCACCACGTGTCGATGAAACCATCCGACACCAAACACGTCACGCCTGTGGCGTCACTTCCTACGATCGGCAACGTGAGGTTCCCGTAGAGGACGAGAGAAGGCCAGGACAGCGAAGCCGCCAAACACTATCGCCCCGGCGCACGTGACCTTGGCTCGCCTGTGCGTGAAGAAGCACTTCAGAGGGCGGCACACCTTATACCACACTGTCGAAGGCGATCGCCACCAGGATCAGCGACGACGACCCGTTGAGGGTGTAGGTCAGAAACCGCGTGATCTTGCACCACGAGGGGGCGTCAAAGGTCACGATCCTCACCAGCATGGCGATCTCGGTGGGCATGCAGATGAGCGAGTTGGTCAGATCCAGGGCCGCCAGACTGAAGATGAAGATCTTGGTCACCGTGCGCTGCCACCGGAAGCCGTACACGTAGCAGACCACGCTGTTGCCCACAGAGCTCATCACCATCATCAGTGACGTGTACAGGATGGCGGGCCACAGCTTCGTCACTTCCGCTGCCTGAACCTCTGTGACAGATGAAGGGGACGGCGGTGCTGTTGGTGTCCATGGTTTAAGCCACGTGATGCGAACTAGTCACCGACGTCTTTTGGAACCGCAAGTCATGTTGCGTGACCTGAAACACATGCATAGGATCGTCTGATTTAGAGTAATCACGGCGCTTCTTGTGCAGTTACACTGTGTCTTACTACACTTTGTATACTACAGGATATATATATCTATTTACTAATTATTTTTTTCATGCAAAACCATTAACTTCTCTCTCTCTCTCTCTCTCTCTCTCTCTCTCTCTCTCTCTCTCTCTCTCTCTCCTCTCTCAGCATCGGCTTCCTCAGCATTTGATACAAGGTATACCTTGGAGCTTGTATTCCACACGGCTCACTGCTCAACTTGTACAGTGTTATTTAGGTCATTTATATAAGTCAGCCACAACAGAAGTTCTTTGGGGGCAAGGTCCAGTGCTTTTTATAAACCCATCGTCCAAAGACAATATGACTGCCCCATGTGGCAAGGCGACCAGAAAGGTAGCTCTGTAGTAGTCCTTTCACCCCGAGAGATGCGCACCAGGTCTGATTCGCGAAGTCACGGCTCATCTACTCTTCTAGTATGAGGCCACTCAGAAGGGTCTTTCAAGACGCTGACTCAAAGCCCCGTTTCGCTCATCCGCCACGTATTTCGTCTGTAAGGTGAGAAACGTGTCATTTTTTTTTACCTGTCTTGAAACAGGACAAAATATTCGCGCGAGTGCTTTCATTGAAGCCTCTCCAATGAATGTATTTCAGTTCAGTTCTCTCTCTCTCTCTCTCTCTCTCTCTCTCTCTCTCTCTCTCTCTCTCTCTCTCACACACACACACACACACACACACACACACATATATATATATATATATATATATATATATATAGTAGAGAGAGATAGAGAGAGAGAGAGAGAGAGAGAGAGAGAGAGAGAGACGTACGCACCGGACACACACACACATACAAACACACACACACACGTGCGTGCGTGCGCGTCCGCATCATCTCCACCCAACTTTCCCTGACTACCCCTCCACTTTACCCCTTCACCTCCTCCTCCCCGTCCCCCCTAAACACCCACACGTACATCACTGGGATACGTGCACACATAGAAATGCATGTCTGTTATTTAAGTTCACACTTCAGACGAAAAAAAAAAAAAAAGAAACCCAGTTATTTCACCGCACCAAACTCGTTTAAACACACGTGCATCCAGGCTAATGAAAGGCGCTGAACTGCTTTCCTCCACCACATGGCTGACAACACTGCTCACTCCAGTGACGGGCTAAACGAAACCAAAATCAGAACAATGGGATTCCGCGTGTGGCTGGCCGACGCCGATATCATTTCCGTTTCTGGTGTGCTACCATCAGCCGTTCCTTCACCAGAAAACCTAGAGGTTCAGCGGCTCTTTGTTTGGCGTGGTCATGGACTCCCAGATATTCAATGGCCCTCTGTTTGGTTGGTCTCTCGACATTCCACACAACGACCGAAAGTACCGGAAACGGCGTATGCTGCTTCCGCTCATGGTATACATTTCGGCGATGATTTGGACTCCTTTCAATCACGCTTTACACAGTCTATGTGCCAGCAACGTTTTTGAAAACACACACACACACACAACACAAAAAACAAAAAAACACGCTTTCTCCCGTCAGGAGAGTAAGTGTAAAGTAGCATACTCATCATCCAAACATTAGGCGTTAATAATTACGTTCCTTAAAAAAAAAAGTAGTTATTATGCTTAACTACCTGTAGAGAATCGATGTAGTTACTTTACTCACCATCCAGAAACCATGCTTTGATATTTTCTTCTTTCTAGTAAAAATCCTGCTAGTACAATGAAACGAAAGTTCAAGCAGATCAGTGTTGACAAAACAGTTGAGTGAATTTTGTAGAATGTCTCTAGTATCAGACTTACGTTGAACTAATTATTAGAGGAAGCAGAGGGATAAGCGCTGGCTAACAATTTCCATGTCATCTCAACAGCAACTTGGCGACGTTTGTTTGTTTTCAAATGAGGATTTGCGGGGAGAGAAAAAGAAAAATAAGAACAAAGAATCATATCTTAAATATAAAATCCTTCACAAGCAGCATATGTAGCAGTATATGGAGATCCTTGTGGGCTTGAAGATAGATGGCCTGCTTCTGAGGCCTTTCACCCGCTGATTCGGTTTACAGCTGCCTATGTCGGTCTTTCCTCGGCATCCAATGTTATTTCGTGGTATTCTGATCACCGAGAATTCAAGTACAGAATTCAGCGGCACTCCTAAGAGACCAGTGAAGGGTAGAAAAGTAAAACGAGAAGGAAGAGTTGTGAGGAAGGAAGTTGTTGAATAAGTGAAATTATCATTTAAAGAGTAATGAAAATAGGGGAAAACGTTTTAGCCTATGCTTGAGGATCCATCCAAGGATGCATGGGAGATCAAAAAGTGTCAACAGTCAGAACGGTCATCTCCATTGTTGCATAATCCAAGCATTGTCAGTCACATGGATAGCAGCGTAACATCAAAACAGCCTTTACTTGGATGATTTGAAAGATGCTATCGCGCACTGACTGACCAAAACAGCTGGCGGCCTTTTTTTTTTTTCTGAACACATGTACAGATCGGTCACTCTTCGTGCTTTGTTTGAACTGTCCTAAATGTTAAATGTGATCTGTTTTTTGTTTTTTTTTTTTTTTTGTTTTTGTTTTTTTTTGCCTGAAGAAGACCCAAGAGGTCGAAATGCATTGTCTTGTCCTGTGCTTTGTTTGTCAATGTCCTTGGCGGCAACTAACCCCCTCTCTTTCTAAACAAAACAACTGAACAAATTAGAAATGGTGAAAAACCAGCGCAGGCCAACATGTCATCAGCCCTCACGACACAGACTCGGCTAAGATTAACGTAAGGACCGGCGAGGGTGGGCGGAGGGTGTGGGAGAAGAAAACGGAAATGAAAACTTACTGGGTAAGATAACAAATACAAAAATCTTTCGCTAACAGCATGTGCAGACTATTGTAGTCCATTGAAAACAGAACCGTTCAAATCGCCTGCTCAGAGGCCTTTCGTCCGCTGATTCAGACTCATCAGTGGGAAGGTTGTGTCGCTCTTCCCTTGGCGTCAAATGGAGATACACCACAGTCTACATTTGGTATTCTCACCACCAAGATAGTGTCATATTTACTGAGTGAAAATAGATAACTTGTAGTCTGGGCGTCGCAGAGTCCACGTGAAAAAAAAAAAAAAAAAAATGTTGAGAGGTTCCTAGCGTATCACATCATGCTCTCCGAATTTCTAGGCTTGGTAATTTACGGAGTTTCGACCTGTTTTTCAGGGACTTAGGTGATTCAATCCAATGATCTGTTCGGTGGAACTTGTTTGCATAAAAAAAAGGGGGGGGGGGGAAGGGGGGGGGGGGGGGGGGAACCATGTTGTGGTCTTATGTCAAGATCGGAAAAGTAGTATCATCATGCCGTTAGTTCCGCACTGAATCAAATACGAGATCATACCAGGAATCCTTCTGGCCTTTTCTCACAGTTGCAGTGATACGCTGGTTCCTATGGAAATCTTTATCAACCAGGACCCCTGAGTCTTCTTCGAAATTTTCTTCCCGCTAGGTTTTTATTTTTTATTTGTTAATCTTTTGTTATCCTGCACCAAGCTCAGCGGTCTTCACTCAGACCACTATCAGCGCGCAGGATGCGTGCTGTGTGTGTGTCAATCACCTTCGGCCTTACGTGGCCTGCTCTTCGTAAAGGATGGTGGTGACCGGCTGTAACGTGCGCGCATGTGAGTTGACTTCAACGCGGTGACAGCCCCTGATATGGCCCTTTGTGGTCGGCTGGGCTATAAACAACATTACTTTACCTAAACGTGCGCGCAGGATGTTACGTGTGCGTTCACAAAACAAAACCTCGGTTTATAGTCGCAGTCGGAGGACCTGTAGGGAATGGAGTCAGAACCGATGTCAGCTTCTAGGGAAAAGACTGGCCCCCCCCCCCCCCCCCCCCCCCCCCCCCCCCCCCCCCCTCCGCTTCATTAAACATCACGGGCAGCATACCTCATTAGACCCATACACAGCAACATACTTCATTCCACCCATATACAGCAACATACCTCATTAGACCCATATACAGCAACATACTTCATTTACACCCATACACAGCAACATACTTCATTACACCCATATACAGCAACATACCTCATTAGACCCATATACAGCAACGTACCTCATTACACCCATATACAGCAACATACCTCATTTAAACCCATATACAGCTACATATACTGTGGTATACTTCATTACACCCATATACAGCAACATACCTCATTAGACCCACATACAGCAACATACCTCATTTACACCCATATACAGCAACATACTTCATTACACCCCATATACAGCAACATACCTCATTAGACCCATATACAGCAACATGCCTCATTACACCCATATACGCAACATACCTCATTACACCCATATACAGCTACATATACTGTGGTATACTTCATTACACCCATATACAGCAACATACTTCATTACACCCATATACAGCAACATATACTGTGGTATACTTCATTACACCCATAAACAGCAACATATACTGTGGTATACTTCATTACACCCATATACAGCAACATATACTGTGGTATACTTCATTACACCCATATGCAGGCACATACTTCATTACACCCATATACAGCACCATACCTCATTTACACCCATACACAGCAACGTACCTCATTTACACCCACAAATAGCAACATACCTCATTTACACCCATACACAGCAACATACCTCATTTACACCCATACACAGCAACATACCTCATTTACACCCACACACAGCAACATACCTCATTCACACCCATACACAGCAGCAGCATACCTCATTTACACCCACACACAGCAACATACCTCATTCACACCCATACACAGCAGCACACCGACATGTACTGTCAAGATGGAGTCCACGTGTCAACTCAACCGCCAGCTGGAAAACACACACACACACACACACACACACACACACATACCCCCCCTCCACCTCGCATCAGCAGTCGCTTCACCCCCCCCCCCCCCCCCCCCCCCCACCCCCACCCCCCCCCCCCCCGAACAAACAACTAGTACATGTATACGGAGCGAACACCCTTGACAAATGACGTCGCTGCGTGCTCGCTGAATCTCTCGGGGCAAGTGGCCATGCAAATGTGCTCACCCACTCACTAGTAAGGCCTCGTACAACAGGCGCTGGACATACCTGGTCAAGCGAGGCCCGTTCACGGTTCCAGCTCAAGACGTTATCCCCCCCCCCCCCCCCCCCCCCCCCCCCGTCACAGACAGCAGGAGCGAAGTGGGGAAAGTAAAAGCGCAGGATGAGGTAGAGGTAGAGTGGGCGGGGAAAGGAAGAGGATGGGGTAAAGTGGGGTGGGATGGGGTGGGGGGGGGGGGGGGATGGGGGTGGCTGGAGAGAGAGACAGACAGACAGACAGAGCGACAGACAGACAGCCAGCCATCCAGCCACACACACACACACACACACACACACACACACAGACAAAGAGAGACTGACAGACAGACAGAGAGTGATGGTGGTGGTGGTAAAAAAAACAGCGCCTGTTAGCAGCTGCACGTACTGCGACTCTTTCTTATGGAGGGTAACAGCAGTAGTAGTAGTACTTGTAGTTTTAGTTGTAGCAGTAGCAGTGTGTATGCGTGCGTGCGTGCGTGCGTGTGTGCGTGCGTGCGTGTGCGTGTGTGTGTGTGTGTGTGTGTGAAAACACACGGCAGTCCCTTTAAATAACTGCAGCAATTTTGTCAGTATGTTGACTGGCTGCCCAACTACAAAAAGAAGAAGAGGAAGAAGAAAAAGAGGAGGAAGAATAAGAATAAGATTAAAAAAATAAGAAGGGAGAAGGAGGAGAAGGAGGAGGAAGAGGAGGACGAGGAGGAGGAGGAGGAGGAGGATGGGAGAGAGAGAGAGAGAGAGAGAGAGAGAGAGAGAGACAGAGACAGACAGACAGAGACAGACAGACAGACATTGATTGACGGATTGATTGAATATTACCTTTATCCCAAGGAAATCAGATAAGGAAGAATATATTTTTTCTGTCTGACCTTTTCCCTTCAGGGACTACGGATACTACTCCACAGATTTTATAACATGGAACTGATCATTACAAATCGGGGATGATTTAAATCAGCATGAAAGAAAACATACATCCACTCTAAAATTCTCTCTCTCTCTCTCTCTCTCTCACACACACACACACACACACACACACACACACACACACACACACACACACACACACACACACGCATGCACGCACGCACGCCCACACACGCACGCACACACACACACACACACACACACACACACACACAGAATCACGCGCGCGCGCGTGCGCACATAAACACATCACAAACAAACACGCGCGCGCACAAGCACGCACACACACACACACACACACACACACACACACACACACGCACGCACACACACACAGGCGTACGCGCGCGCAGTACACAGACACACGCAAACATGCGCGCACACACACACACACACGCGCGCGCGCGCGCACAGACACAGACACACACACACACACACACACACACACACACACACACACACTACGTACATAAAATTCTTATACAGAAGGTGAATAATAGAAGCAACATTCACCCAAATAGCATCACCAGCATAACCGAAGGAGGAAAGAACAGTGAATCATAAGACAGTTACATTGAAGCATACTCTCTCTCTCTCTCTCTCTCTCTCTCTCCTCTCTCTCTCTCTCTCTCTCTCTCTCTCTCGACAAAGCTTTCCAAGGATTCCCTGTCAGTTTCGGTTAAGTCTGCTTACAGCATCTCAGAATGAAAGCACAGTAAGAAATATCACAATTCACTTACTCCAAGGCATTTCAGCTTCGATCAGTCTTGACTTCGTGACAGTGGTCCATCCAGTCTGTCTAGTGTTCTTTATCATTCTTATATTGCTGTTATGCTCTCCACACCCCCATTCACAATGGCCTTTATAGGAAGCAAACCATCTGAGATCCCAGTTCCCCGCAGTATATAATTATTGTCAGGCAGGAAAGAGGATATTAGAAACATCACTCACCAAACTTGAATAATCAAGGTGAATGAGCAGTGATTCGTGGGACAGTGATGCTCAAGTACACAAGCATGATATTCACGTTCAACATTCTTGTTCATAAGGCAAGATTGGTGTTCACGGCAGTGAGGAATAGGAGGTAATGTTGTGTGTGTGTGTGTGTGTGTGTGTGTGTGTGTGTGTGTGTGTGAGAGAGAGAGAGAGAGAGAGAGAGAGAGAGAGAGAGAGAGAGAGAAGCATGAGTCGCTGGTTTACGTCCACATTTCTGGAAAACTGGGAGATGATAAAAAACAAGGGGTATGGAAGGAAATTGCAGGGAAGGGGTGGAGTCGGGTGGAGTTGGGGATGGGGAGGAAGGGTATGCAAATACGGGGGAGAGGAACAAGTATGAAGAAGCTTCTTTTTCAACTTCTACATTTATCTCACACACACACACACACACACACACACACACACACACACGAGAGAGAGAGAGAGAGAGAGAGAGAGAGATGAGAGAGAGAGATGGGGGGAAGAGAGAGACAGACAGACAGACAGACAGACAGACAGACCGACAGAGACAGAGAGACAGAGATACCCAGTGTTTTCTGTTTACTGTACTGAAGTGAATGAAATTAAGTATTACTCCGAATTTGAAGTAATAATTCTTTGGGCTTCCACGTTTGCTTGTATTATTAGCTCGACACATTTGCCCAGAGTGATTTGTTCACACTGAACTGTTTACTTGAAACATTGCGATACTTCCAAGTCTTGCCATCCACAGTCTATCAATCCTTCGCTGAAGAGACTCATAAAGCGGACAATTGATTAAAAATCATCATACTTTTCCCCTTGGAGCTGTCCAGAACCTGGCTTCAACGAAGCTAACGGAACTGCAGTTCTCTTGAGTCCTGGATAATTCCCTAGAAATTGGTTGTCAGTGTCCACGTGGTGGTTCTGTACAGATCGATGCTGTCAGAAACTTGGCGACTTTCACTGGGATCTGAGAGGTACAGATCGATGCTGTCCGAAACTTGGCGACTGTCACTGGGATCTGAGAGATACAGATCGATGCTGTCAGAAACTTGGCGACTGTCACTGGGATCTAAGAGGCAAGGTTGCTGTGACATTATCTGGCCCTAAGATGAGGTAACGTTGTGTTGCTTATAGCTCAGCCGACCGCAAGGGGCCATATCAAGGCTGTCACCCACGCTGAAGTCAACTCGCAAGTCATTAAAAAAAAAAAAAGTCATTCACACACACTCTTTAAAACACACCTTCTAAACACACACCCGAAATTTCGTTTGAAAATCTTTCTTCCGTGAAACCTTAGATCCGGTGAAACATGTTGATCTCTTTCAGAAATTCAAAGATCACATCAGATGGGACATCACTGAGCAAGGTATTCATGGAGTCTGCTGTCAAAGTGTTTGTGTCTCACATCACGCAAGTCCCATCACTCAAAGAACATGTTTCACTGTGAGTGTACATGACATGGAATGCACCACGGAGCTTCTTCACCTTCTAAAGATAAGAAAGGGCGTAAAATGGAGTGTCCTGTGTACAAACGGCACAAGACTCTTCTTCTTTATGGTCGCCCCTGGAACATAGTAAAACTCTTTAAGGTTTGGACAGATTCAGTACAGTTTGTTATCTGTCTGCAGATTTCATTCCTCTTGCCAGAGGTCTTTGGGGGTTGTCTGGCTCTGGTACTCACTGGACGGACGAAAGAAAATCACAACAACAGCAACTCCATGACGACCTTCGCCAAACATCTCGCATGGTTTTTGGTCATGGCCACAAGCACATGACGCTGAGGGATACGAACGGATATTGAAGCTTCGCTGTGATATCCGCGCTCAGCGGAGAGACACTGATAAGCCGATTGAAAACACTAGGGATCTGTGGTTTTTATGGAACGTGTACAAGCCTGCGCTCGAATTTTATATCTTAAACATAAAAACCCTGCTCTTTTTTCCCTTCGTTCCATTGAAACATAAATGAATATACTACATAAAATCAGGCGCTGATAACTTTGCAAAAAAATTCTTTGGAACCAGCTCAAGACCGATTTATGCCTTATTCCGGTCAGTGCTGGCTGGGCCACCAGTGCCACAACACACGTACAATCTTGTCGTGGAACACTCAGCCAGGCGTAACCTTGGATTGGCTTTTTCTGCCGTCTTTGTTCCGAATGGAGCCCAGGTCCTGGAAGGGGTTCCTTTCTCCCAGAGTGTGGTCAGCGAGATGTGGACCATAGAATGCTGTCTGGGAATGCTGACTCAGGTGTTGGTCTGCTTGGCCTAGTGGGGAAAAAAAGGCGTCCGACTCTTTGTTGCAGCGTCTGGGGGGGGTTGGATTCCCGTTTGAAACAGGCTGGTTGGAAGATAGGGTCTCTCCGGAATAAAAAAAAAAAATCTGTGTAAACTGCCGTCCACTTCTACTCTTTCGGGTGAGACTTTAAAACGAGGCAATGTGCGTGAACGCAGGCACAGAACTCTTGCAGCCACTTTCAACGTAACTCCACTTTCCAGAGAACAGTATGCCATCGTGTGCCGATGCCAGGGATGACACGAAAGTAAAACACGTGCACACCATTCAGCAGCTGGAATGTGGCTACCTGAACTGTAGGATGAAAACAAAAAAAAAAGGTCAAAAGGTGCAACACGCTAACATCTCATCAGTGGTCAGCCTCAGAATTTTTAACAAAGGAACAGAGAGAGAGAGAGAGAGAGAGGAGAGAGAGAGAGAGAGAGAGAGAGAGAAGAGAGAAAAGATGAGCCTTTGTCTGGGGTGACCTTCACACGGTGTGTAGTTGTTCCCTTCCCCAAGCTGGTCACGATGGGACGGACATCGGCTCCGCTGTCTCCCAATACCTGGACGTCATCGACAAAACCACAGGCTGGCCAGAGGTCACTTCGTTGACATTCCAGGTGTCAAAGCCCAGGAGCCTAGTCTGCCATAAGCACACCCCCAGATATGGAAGAAGTCGGAAGATGAAACTGTCCGACGCAGAATACGGCGCAGTCACGAGCAGAATCAAGCAGCACTGGAGTTGAAGAGGTTGGAAGGTGAACTGTGTTCTGCTGAGAACGGTGCCACTGTACCGTACACCAGTATGCACCTGGACCGTGCTGTCTACACCGGGCGAGGGATGTTGGTGGCATACCCAAGGGAGACAACTCACCAGGTGTGAATGGTACGTGCTGATAAAACTATTGAAGCAAGAGGGACACGCCCCCCCCCCCCCCCCCCCAACCCTTCCTCCCCCGCCCCTCCGCCTCCCCACTGTGACACACGCATCTTCTCACCCTCTCCCTTCATTCCTTTTCCCACTTTTCTTGTCTTGTGTGTGTGTGTGGGGGGTGTGGGGGGGGGGGGGGGGGGGGGGGGGTTGAGGGGAGGGGGGGACAACTGTTGAAGGCGTGGGGTGAAGGGTGGGATAAAGGGAGAAGTAATGGGAGGAAGGGGGTGCGGGGAGGGGGGGGGGGCGGGAAGGGAAGGGCGGTTATCAGGAAACTTCAGCTCAATAACCATTGATGTTACTTGTCATGAAATACAGCCGCCTAGCGAAGTACATGACCTGAGCACATGTATGCACCGCCAGCGTGTTTGGTGTTGAGATCCCCCCCCCCCCCCCCCCCCCCCCCCCCAGCTTCCCACACTTCAAGTATGTCAGTATCACAGATGAGGCTGGCTGTGTTTAACAATACCACAGGAGTTACAAGTTGTATCACCTGTCAAAGGAGGGAGGGATGGATAGTGTTTAGCAAAAACAGTCCTAGCGCCGTGCCGCTGTGTCACATCTCTCTCTCTCTCTCTCTGTCTGTCTGTCTGTCTGTTTGTCTGTCTGTCTCATTTTCTCTGCATCTGCGTCTCTCTGTCTCTCTGCTTCTGTCTGTCTGTCTGTCTCGCACTCTCTCGTACTTATTAAGTATTGACAGACATCTGAAGTACATTGCAACAAGAATTAGGTGAGCTTCACCACTGTATGCACGACATGACATCAGACTGATATAGCGCGTCCTTTGAGCGAGAAGTGGAAAGAAGATAATAAATCATACTTTGTGCTTGGCTACGAAACGCCATGTCTCTTATGAGAGAAACGTTTACTGGGCATGATTATTTACGACAAACTTTATTTATTGTTGTCATGCATTGTTCCTGTTGCTTTTTGTTGTTTGTTGTTTTTTTTGAAAACTTTTCTGTATATTTGTATTTGGCGTTTAAACTTGCGAGAAACCACGGCATCACAAATTATTCTCGATTAAAAGACGTTATGTCAGAAAACGGTTTTGCGATTGCCTGGATGAGCCAAGGTGTAGGTAATGAGCTGTTGTTTATCTCAGAATTTAAAACCAGATAATTGATTCGTTTAAACAAAACTGGCATTCAGACATGGAGAATAAAAAAATATCGTTGGTTCTATTCTTTTTCAAAGCATATTTCAACCTGAAAAGTTTTTCTAAAAGTTGTTGTGAATAAATGGCACCGACTAATTTAGCCAGATTCCGACTAAGAACCCTTGGTTTTAATGCTAACAAAAAATGGTTTCAGCCTGGTACGTCTACAGATTCACCTTGCCCTCTGTGTAATTCCATTGTTGATGATGAGATTCACTTCATTTTCTACTGTAAAGCCTATGACAACCTGAGGAAAAAAAAGTGTCCATTGTTTGAAAAAGACATTGTGGTAAGAAAAGATTTGTTTTCTCTGCTTTTATCAGAAGATGACATTATTCTGAATTTGTTGGCCAAATTCATTTCGGAAGCCTGGAATCTTTGATACAAAACAATCATTTCTGCTAGGAGTGCTATGGTAAGGTAAGTAAGGTAGAGAGAGAGAGAGAGAGAGAGAGAGAGAGAGAGAGAGAGAGAGAGGAGAGAGAGAGAGAACGTCGTATACATGTATATATGAAGAAAGTCACTGATACAAATATAAGAACCTTAGTATGTTGAACTTTGATATTGTAAAAACAATTTATAATAGCCTTGGGTGGCCATTTTTCATAAAGTGTCACTTTCGTTTAGAAAGATGGTTTTCGTTATACTTTTTGTTTTCCTGTTAGTAACTTTGTTTGCTCGTTTGCACATTACTGAACCATAAGGCTGATCATTCTTTTTGTGTAGAGACAGAGAGAGAGAAAGAACAACAACAAAAACAGTAGCAGCAGAAGCGACAACAACAAAAACAACAGCAACAACAACAAAAACACAGCCTTTAAATCACATGGGTCATATAAAAACATAAACGATATGCACTTTTATTGTCTTGGGACAATACTAAAACAAATCATAATCATAACCCACCATGTAGTTCCTCACGTAAACAACATCATCATCAGTACAAAGTTACTTATTCCGTTATTGTTCATCATCGTTTACGGGCCATTTGCGGAGGTATGCCATTTAATGACGTGGATTTAGTATTTACTTCCGCAGATTTTCGTCGTAGTCTCAGTTGTTGGTTACTTCATGTGTTGAATTTGTTCAGAGAGAGAGAGAGAGAGAGAGAGAGAGAGAGAGAGAGAGAGAGAGAGAGAGAGATGATGATGATGATGATGATGATGATGGTGATGATGATGATGATCTTTATTTCCAAGGGTAACAGATAAGCAAACACATGCTTTTTTTTTCATCCGGCCCTTGCCCCGTTAGGGGACTAAATATGACTAGCGACTAAGACTTACAAAACTTTTAACAAACACACATATCTTCACAACATTAAAAAGTTCATCCTTTAACATTTAAGGCGTAGATGATTTTAAAAGGAAAAAAAAAAACGACTGAAACAACAAATAAGAATAAGAAATTGATTACAAAGAAGAAAAGAATCAACACACACAGATATGGAATAAGCGATCCTCCTATCGAAGGGGAGAGAGAGAGAGAGAGAGAGTTACATTCCTTTGTAAAACAAAAAACAAACAAACAAACTAACACACAACAAACTGCTAAGGATGAAATTAGACAACTGTAATGCATCAATGATATCAACATTTTTATTTTCTTTTACATTTACATGATGTGGTAATAAGGCAAAACGAGAACGAACGGTACTACAATCAGTTATCAGTAAGCAGCAATGAATTCCTAGCATCAATATCATAACACTTAACACTTCATTTTGTGTGATGTGTGTGTGTGTGTGTGTGTGTGTGTGTGTGTGTGTGTGTGTGTGTGAGAGACGGAGAGACAGCAGAGACAGACAGACAGACAGAGACACGGACAGACAAAGATAGAGGGTTGGGGAAGAATGGGGGTGGGGGGGAGAGGGGGTATGAGAAGGGGGATCAACCATGAAATTTCATAACAATTTATCCCCATTGTGTCAGTGACTCCGCAAAGATTACGGATAAGAACAGTGTTTGGATCGAGGGGACAGATGAAGATAACGAAGAATGTGTTACGTGTAGCCCACCTAACTATCGAATCTTTCGCTGAGAGAGAGCGTCCTCCACCCCCCCCCCCCCCCCCCCCACACACAACACACAACACACACACCCCCCCTCCCTCTCTCTCTGTCTGTCTGTTTTCCCTCTCTTTCTCTGAGTATCAAAATATTAGAGAACAGTTCCTTTTACAGAAAATTACGTCAGTCTTCATGCTTTTAAAACTTCACTTCCGTTTTTGCAGACGTAATATGTTTGCAGACGACAAGGCGTGCACGCCACTTTCTTTTTTTTTTCAAACGCTTTCAATCATAGAAACAAGTCTACTGTTTACACAATAAATTCACGTGCCGTCTCTCTCTCTCTCTCTCTGCGTCTATGCATGTGTACCACATGGTCGAGTGCGGTTTCCTTCGAGCAGCAGACGTGTCACGTTCTCCTTGCCTGTGTGTCAACGGATGAGTGACGCCTGATGTCACTTTCCTCGTGGACTTGCAGTC
Organism: Conus betulinus; assembly: GCA_016801955.1. Taxonomy (NCBI): domain Eukaryota; kingdom Metazoa; phylum Mollusca; class Gastropoda; order Neogastropoda; family Conidae; genus Conus; species Conus betulinus. Next base: position 20,022 of record JADBJO010003661.1, on the reverse strand, counting down.
GGTGTGGTGGCCCAGTGGTACG
>JADBJO010003661.1:7500-15000 GCA_016801955.1 Conus betulinus | reverse complement strand
TTGGAAGGTACCTGATTCGGTTCAGGTAACGTTAAGGCAGCGGAAAAAAAAGAGAAGGGTGGGCTTCATCTTCCACCATGCTGAGCCCTCCACACAGTGAACCTCAACATGCTCCTTGCCCCTATGGCCACTGGCCACTGCCGCACCCCTCCCCCCCACACCCCCCACCCCCACTCCCCCATCGCCCCGGCCTTTTTTGTTGTTTGACGTAAACATATACATCTTCATACTGACAGTGTTGATTGGATGACTTTCAACAGATGCATGACTTTGGTTTGCAGCACACATCCTTCTTCGTTACCAAGCCGTTCTGCTATTTAGTTCCTACTAAGTAAGGAATCGTTAGTTAGTTAGTGTTTATATGGTCCAGCGGACTACAAGGAGCAAAATCAGGACCTCAGAAGTAAGGAATCGCTCAGCGGGTCAAATACATGAACTGAGAAATCAACCCAAAATGTTTTCCATGCCAGTCACAGTTTCAAGTTATTCGTTTCTCTTGATAGAGAAAGGAATAACTGGAAACTATGACTGACATTTAAGTTGGTTTCAGGACGAAAAAAAACAAACAAACAAAACAACAACAAAAAAACCCTGTCCTGTACATGTGAAGAGTTCTACCTACCGACATACAGCTCTGTCTTCCAAAGTTAGATATACCATATTCACAACAAAGCACAGTCAGAAGTATATACCATAGTCAGAAGTTGTCTAACCATAAAGGGCCTAGTGTAGTTTTATCTTTTTTGTTGATGTTGATAAATATATGCGCACATATGAACTCCGTATTAAATGTTACCCACAACACTCATTACATACTTGTGAGCTGATTATCTGCCAGATGGTGCAATGAGGTCTGGCTGGATTCATGCTTAACACGTCAGACCCTTGTCCCAAGGCTCAGGATTCAGTTCCCGTCAGAAACAGCCAAGTAGGGAAAGAATTTCTCTTCACAGTCCGCATCTATGCAGAATCCGACACACGTAAAAATCCCATCACAAAGTTTCGGAAAAGAAGGCCAGTTTGGCCGTTGATGTCGATCATAGCATGCACCGCCCGTGGATGACAACTGAAAGAACGACTGAGGGACCGATTTTAGACAGAAAGAAATGGGAAACGACTGCGTCAGCAGACACCTCGTCAGTTGGTGTACTTGGAAAAGGCAGCCCGTTAGGTGAACGAAAAGGTGGATCGGAAAGCACGTGGGGCTTGGTTTCAAGCCGACGATACAGGCTATATAAATACTCAAATAATAATAATAATGATAATAATGATATTAACAACAACAAAAATAACAACAATAGATATAGTAGATATTCCACCCTCCATGCTCTACCGTCCTTCTCATTCCAGGCCCTGCGGCAGAAATAGTGCTCGCATCTACCAGGAGCACTCAAAACAACCAGCTCTACACAACTCCTTCGTCCCCCGAACAGTGAGGGAGTGGAATAAAACTTTCAAGCGAGACCACTACAGCTCCAACAGTAGTGGCATTCTTCAGCCGCCTGCGCTGCAGCTCCAGTGACCTGCAGCCCCCCCCCCCCCCCCCCCCCACCCCCCCCCCCCCCCCCCCCCCCCCCCCCCCCCCCCCCCCCCCCAGGCTGGCCACTAGTGGAAATCCACACTAGATTTGTACATGTATATAGTTTTAAATCCTGTTTTACCCAAAAAGCCTTCAAACCAGCTGACACTCAGCTAAACGGCAGAGCCTTCAACGCCAACTTGGCCCGGCTCTAGACAAGGAAGAAGAAGAACAACAACGATAACAACGACAACAATAATAATAGCGACAAAAGAGCATAGTAAGTGAGTAGAGTCCTTTGGCTTACCATTTCTGACTGTGTCCAAAGAGTCAACATCTTCATGCACGGACGGCATTCTATCAACCAAACGAATGTTGTTGCCTGGATCGAAGCATTTTAGGCTGCTGCCAGATCAAGGGGAGAAAGAAGAGAAATCATTTCATTATCGAGTGATGTGAGAAGGTCATTTGGTACATTACAGAGGACAGCTTATGTGCTGTGTGTGTGACTTAACTCTATCAGCTGTCGGACAAGGAACAGGGAGTTTATGGGCTAGGGTCAGGAAGTTAAGCTGGTACTACTACTCGTTCGCACAGTTTAAACAAGAATCCCATGTTAGGGACTCGTCTAAGGGTTTTCAAACTACTGGGATCAAGAGGGAAATTGTTCATTTAGGAGAATGGTAAACTCTCGAGGAAATTCTGCTAGTGATAAAATCGTGGACAGTATGGGTCACATACGGGAAAAGTACACCAAAACATTTACAATAACGTGAATGAAATGATTCATCAAACAAAAGAATTGTCATGTGAATGTGGGGAGCCAAGAGTTATAAAACAACAACAACAACAACAACAACAACAACAACAACAAACAAAGACTGTCACAAACAGCTCTGAATTTCGCACTATAGAAATACGAAAAATGAAAACAAATGACAGGTCACTTCTTCATCTGCTAACTTGTAGGTAAGCTCTTTCATTGAGTGCCATATTCTTTAACCTTCCTGAGTTGAAAATTGATGATTCAATGTTCGACGCTTTAAAAACAGATAATGCAAGAACAGATATAGAAAGACCACTGCCTCTGTGATAAACGTCCAGCGCTGTCTCACCTGTACTGGCGGAGAACGAGAATCCAACTGTTCGAACGACCCCGGCTGGATCAAGTCGCGCGCGGTTGGCCTGTCAAGTTTGGCCTGCCTGCAGGAAGCAGGGGGAACCACTGTGAAAGAAAGCGCGCGTTGTGATGCAGACGACAAGCGAGTCTTGGCGGTCCGCCCTAACACAGTCCCGCTCTGTGTGTCGGTTTCCTGACCTCATCTTCACCCTCATCTCGGGTCAGCTCCGGGATGACGATGTCCCTGGAAGAGCTGGCCTTCAGCCGACTGGCTGTGACGAATTCGGTTGGTGGAGGGGGTTTGGCAAACCACAAGATCAGAACCTCTCTATCTTTCACACTAACGCACTGCTTCCCTGGCAACTTTGTTTTCAAAACATATCCTCTTCCTATCAGAACCTTAACGATGACTGCGAATTTAAGTCACAATATGATCCTAAATATTCTGTAGACGTTTCGGTCTTTAGGACTTGTGAAATAAAACTGAAGACGAATAAATAAGTGTAGGCAATGACACATGAAAACATGTACGTAAATGGACGAATAGGTCTGTGTGTATGTGTTTGTATGTGTGTGCGTGTGTGTATGTGTGTGTGTGTACGCGCGCGTGCGCGCGCGCGCATGTGTTTGTGTGATGGGTAAAAAGAAAAAGAGAGGCAGATAGAGGTAATGGTAATGTTGCTGATAACCCAGCCGACCGCAAGGGCTGTCACCGCTTTGAAGTTAACTGACAAGTCATTAAAGAAAAAGTTAATTTAAACGACTCTTTAATACATACCTTCTACCTTCGTTACAAATCTGTCCTCCGTAAAATCTTAGATCAGATGAAAAATGTTACTCTCCATCAGAAACTCAAAGATCACACCAGATGGAACATCTCTGAGCAAGGTTTTCATGGAGTCTGCTGTATAGTGTTTATGTCTCACATCATGCAAGTCCCAACACTCTAAAAGGGTATGTTTCACTGTGAGTGGTACATGACATGGAATGCACCATGGTGCTCCTTCACCTTGTAAAAGATAAGAATGGCTGTAAAAAACGAGTGGCCTGTATGCAAACGGCACAAAACTGCACTTTACGGCCGCCTCGGGAACTTGGTAGAAACTCTTTCAGGAACGGATTTTACATAGTTTGTTATCCGTCTGCGAGTCTCATTCCTCTTGCCAAAGGTCTTTGACTTAAGCCTGGGTTTGGGGTTTCAGATCAGTGTGAGGGATAGACAATCTGCTGAACGTTTTCTTTGCGGCTATCCCGGCAAGTTCATCAACCATTTCGTTGCCATGAATGCCCACATAGCTGGGAACCCAAGCAAAAAACTATGTAGTATCCATCCGATTTCAGAGAGCTGTACAGTTCTGAATAACTTCAGCAGTTGAGGGTGCTTGAGGTTATGGCCGGCAATGGCCTCCAATGCAGAACGGGGAGTCCGACAAAATGAGGAAATCTTTATGTTTGGAGTTAGAAACGATTTCAAGAGCCAGGACAAAGCCTGTCAACTCAGCAGTGTAGATGGAGCTGTCAGTGGGAATGTCTTTAGAACATGTTGAGGAGGACCTGTTGCACAATACACAGCAGATCAGAGGCAACCCCCTCCTCAGCATTGGAACTTACGGTGAAAATTCTTGGGAAGGATGGAAACTTGGAACATAGTTCGGTCATAAAAGACTGGCATGCCAAGGAGCTTGTGGACTCTTTACGGTACGAGGCTAAATCAAACCGGATCTCTGGAGTAAAGAAAAGTCCATGGTGGGTCATCAGAAAACTTGAGAAAAAAAAAAAAAATCACACATCACTCCAAGGTCTATATCTGCATTGTTCAAATAAAGAATACGAATTCCCAGGGGTGGAGTGATCATCGAATTCTTTTGAAACTTGGGGGGCAAAAACACAGTCATACGCAGGGTTTGGGGGGTTCAGAGGATAGATTCAAACAGTAGTTCAAGCTGTGTTTCAGCCAACGATTCGAGAGAGATGGTTCTCCTACTTCAGCATACAGACTATAAACAGGGCTGTTGCGGAATGTACCCGAACAGAGTCAAAGCCTCTGATGGTGGATGGGATTGAGACTTTTCAGTGAAAGAAGACTTGGCCGAGCCAAAGACTACACACCCGCAGCACAGTTTGGAGCGGATCAGAGCCCTGTAAAGATGGAGAACAGCTTTCTTATCAGCGCCCCGATCCGTGTGTGCCACAACTCTTAGGATGCTCAGTGCTTTTTGACAAGTAGTTTTTAAGTGTTGGATGTGACTTTTAAAGTTCAGTTTTTGTTCAAAAGTAACATCCAGAAATTTGGCTTCTTTCACAACTGGAATGGTGGGACTTGTCCTGACGAATTTCAGGATGGCCAAAGAAAACTGACGAAAATTGTGGAAAATGGATAACACTGTGTTTCGGTGCTTGAAAAGGTACACCCGTTTTCCTCGGCCCACTGTCGAATCTTATCCACACAAAGTTGGAGGCGACGCTGTGCGCTGGCATATGAGGCTCGAACTGCGTAGAGTGCGAACACATCAACTAACAGAGAGGATTCAGCTGACTGAGAAATGGTGTATGTAAATTTGATAGGTGAAAGGTCTGAACAAAGTTCAGGAAGATCTTGTTGCAAAGTGAAGCGACTGCAAGCGGAAATCTAAACAAATTTTTAAATGTAATTAATAGCACACCGCCCCAAAAAGGAAAACGCGGATAAACGAATCACAACGGAAAACATGACGCGTTTCGACCTCTTAGGTCTTCTTCAGGCAAGATACAAAACACTCAGGACAACGAAAATAAAACGAGCAATCACTTATCTTCATCCACTTCAGCGCACGACGGGCGTTGATTCAACACTGTCAACTCAATAGGTGTCAGTTAAACATTCAATTGCTAGTTAATTTGTTAAGGGCTTGCGAAGAGAATTTGATAGAAATTATTACAACCCAACACTTTACGCCAAAGTGCAATACAAAGCAACGCAGCATGACAGGAAACAAAAGGCGTATAGGTGACGTAACATAATGCAAATAAAACACGTAGTGTCATAACATTCAGTCAATTACCCTGTCTGTCTGTTTCTGTCTCTATCTGCCTGTCTGTCTGTCTGTCTCTCTGTGTATCTCTTTCTGTCTCGCTGTCTCTCTGTCTGTCTGTCTGTCTGTCTGTCTGTCTCTCTCTCTCTCTCTCTCTCTCTCTCTCTCTCTCTCTCTCTCTAAGACATACACGCATGTTCAGATTATTAAATGCCAATATTTTTTTGATTCGATCTCTTGAAACAAAACGGTCAATAAAACATTGGGGAGGCAGCTAGAAATACAGACCAACAGGAAAGAAAGAACCAGAGAAAGCAAAGCAAAAAAAAAAAAAAAGACAAGAAAGGAAAAGAAAAATAGAGAAGAAAAACGAACTTGTTAGTCGTTTCCCAGACGCTTTAAAATGAAGAAAAGAATTAAACCCCACGTGCGGTCGATGAAGATTTCATCGGTCGCTGAAACAGCATCAATGAAGTGATTGTGCTGTCGGCGAGCGCTTCATTTGCCCACTTAAACAGTAACAATAAATTGATTATACTTGTCGGCAAGTGTTCAACGAAAATGTAATTGCTCACCGGAAGAACACCAGTGGACTGACTGTGGTGCAGGCAAGTGCTCCATGAAGATTTCATCGCTCACCAGAACAGCTCCAATGGTCTGACTGTACTGTCGGCAAGTGTTCCATGAAGATTTCATTGCTCACCAGAACAGCAGTAATGGTCTGATTGTACTGTTGGCAAGTGTTCGGTGAAGATTTCATTGTTCACCAGAACAGCAGTAATAGTCTGACTGTACTGTCGGCAAGTGTTCAGTGAAGATTTCATTGCTCACCAGAACAGCAATAATGGTCTGACAGTACTGTCGGCAAGTGTTCAGTGAAGATTTCATTGCTCACCAGAACAGCAGTAATGGTCTGACAGTACTGTCGGCAAGTGTTCAGTGAAGATTTCATTGCTCACCAGAACAGCAGTAATGGTCTGACTGTACTGTCGGCAAGTGTTCAGTGAAGATTTCATTGCTCACCAGAACAGCAGTAATGGTCTGACTGTACTGTCGGCAAGTGTTCAGTGAAGATTTCATTGCTCACCAGAACAGCAGTAATGGTCTGACAGTACTGTCGGCAAGTGTTCAGTGAAGATTTCATTGCTCACCAGAACAGCAGTAATGGTCTGACTGTACTGTCGGCAAGTGTTCAGTGAAGATTTCATTGCTCACCAGAACAGCAGTAATGGTCTGACAGTACTGTCGGCAAGTGTTCAGTGAAGATTTCATTGCTCACCAGAACAGCAGTAATGGTCTGACAGTACTGTCGGCAAGTGCGGATCGGTTCCTCTAGCCTTTCGCAGGTGGACCCACAGAACGTCATAGCTCTCTACTCTCTGTGGTAGAAAATCTGCTCCTTATGCAGATCATGTGGCTCTTGTCTTTGGACTGGTCAGTCAATGAACTGGACAGACATCCTGGCCATTACAACAATTGATATGGACTTAGTTATGTGAACTGTGGGAAGGACAGCTCTGAAAGTTTAAGAGTTTGGTTCTGTAAGGAGATGCCCAGCAGCCAGAAGAGCTCAGCTGGCAGAGTCTCGGACTTGTGATCATGCTGATGCTGGGGTTGCGGGTTCAAGTGTCCGTGGAGCCGTCCGGTTGGAGGTGATTTCCTCCGTGAGGGGCTAACATTGGTTCTGATCCATCCCTTCAAAGTCATTCCAATGAGACTTGAAACGGATGTTTCTTGGCTGAACGCCACGCCCGCGCAACATCCTGCGTACACGTTCATAAATCCCACCACCATGCTTCGGAAGAAAGAGGCAAGCCCCTAGGCCAATGAATGGATGACATGGATTCACA
>JADBJO010003661.1:0-2500 GCA_016801955.1 Conus betulinus | reverse complement strand
CTACACACACACATGCACGCAAACATTCACACACACACACACACACACACACACACACACACACAAACACACACACACACACACACATACACGCACACATACACTGATGGACACACACACACACACACACACACACACACACACACACACACACACACACTCACGCTCTGTCAAATAGCGTGGATGACTAAAAATTTTACTGTCATGAAACAAAAGATAAACGAAAATATATCTAATTAATCTATCATAGAATAAAAATAGAGGCACACATGAATAAAAGCTGAAGAATCGAAAGACATGTTGACAGAGTTTGGGCTGAAAAACAAACAAACAAACACAAACAGAAAACGCTCACATATTTATAAAGCTGTCTCTGTGTATAGTAACATCAAAAGTTTTCTTGGTTTGGGGCAAAAAGATGGTTTTGTTGACATCAGTTTCTACCAGCAACAATCGAACGTCAGTAGTTTCGAGCTGTCTGAAAAGTAAGCGTATGTTCTCACCGTCAATGTCGAAAGTCTTGACCTTGAGTCCACGCCGATAGTGCTGATGAAGGTGTCGGTGAAGACGTCGTCCACATACTTCAGCAGCAGACTGGTCTTCCCAACGCCAGAGTCTCCAACCAGCACCAGCTTAAAGAGATACTCCGCGTGTCCGTCTGCTTCGTATTTGGGCATGGTTGATTTTCACCCTCGGGTTTTTTTCAATGCTACTCCGCAGCTTGCGTTCTTCCACAGGGTTGATTGTTATTGTGTAGCCTTTCTCGGTCTGACCAACTGGATGGCTCACTTCTGTCCCTTGTCAAAGATTAAACACGACGAAACGAGGACAAACTCAGCAATTCTTGATTAAGGTGTCGGCAGTTTGTTTACGGTACTCCAGGCCAGCCAAATGTGTTTTTTTCACACTGTGAAAAGTTGAATTTGACGTCCTCACAGCAAGAGCTTTTAGGGGCAGGTTGTTCTTTCTCGGTGGTCTTGGTTTGTACACAGTGTGCTGCCTCTTCTATTCATATCACTTTAAACCAGTGTGACATGACAGTAATGACGAAAGTGTGTCGTGGTTGTCGTGTTGTGGATAGCCAGTCATCCGTTTTCCCGTTCAGAACAGGACGCCAAAAGTGTGTCGCTGACTATTGTGCTGTTAATAGCAACAGGGTCACATGATAACTGTGATATTATTAGTAGCAACACTGTCATGGGCGTTGAATGTTGATAAACGGTCCACCAATCCTAGGACCTGTACTAACGGCGCGTGGGCAGAAAGTGATAGTCTATAATTAGAATGGATTTCCCTTTTATTTGATCTTTACGATGCGTAATGATTTCTGAAGAGTACACGGATTTTTATGGGGGAAAAAATCTATGTCAGAAACAACGTTGTCTTGAGTTATTATAGTTAGTTAGTGTGTGTGTGTGTGTGTGTGTGTGTGTGTGTGTGTGTGTGTGTGTGTCGGGGGGAGGGGGGGATATGAATATTTGTGTCGGGCCACACGATTTGTCTACTTTTGAAAACTTCCAAACAGTTAATAATAATCCACAACTCCTTTCAGATAGCGAGTCAAGGTGGAGGAAGAGGGCGGTATTAAAGGGAAAGAAGAACCCCCTTTCTGTTGGTTAAAAGCATGTCACGAGTTGTGTTCCGTAGCCTTTCACGATATGTGCGAGTGTATGTGTGTGCGTACGCGCTCGCGCGCGCGCGCATGTGACTGTACTTTACCCATGATCTACAACGGAAGGGGAAAATGTACTTAGGGTGTCCATTATACTTATTCGAAGACGAACATGTGTGGTGTTCCCCTTTAGTTTTTTAAGTATTAGTGGAGTGAATAGTAAAGCTGAGCCCAGGGCCCAACTTTCTCCATCATTTATTCTTTTTTCCCCCCATAGATTAGGCAATTTTCTCCATAATTTATTCTTTTTTCTCCCACAGATTATGCTCTCTACACCCACACCAAACTGCTTTCAGAATAAACCTGATCATCATTTTCACTCAGGCAGATCAGACATGATAACATGTTGCTAGTGCGCGCATGCACATGCGCGTGCACACACACACACACACACACACACACACACACACACACACACACACGCACACATACACACACGTGCGCGCGCACGCATGCACGGACGCACGCACACACACACTCACACACACACACACACACACACACACACACACACACACACACACACACACAGATGTGAATGAGTGGTAGGTGGGTCCTCTAGGGGAAGGACTTGGAATAATTTCTCTGTGAGAATTATCTTAACATTTCACCTGCACCCTCTCTCCTACTAGTGGTGGAAGGAGCAACGTTCTGGTACTAGTCATCGAAAGAAATTTTCAATTGTTGCGGGTGTTGTTAAAATACTTGATAGTGGCTCTGAGATAAGTTCCCTTAGGCCTGTTATAACCGAAGCCATGCTAACATGTTGACGGCCGTTGCACCGTAGTACTTGTAGCTCTGAGAGACAGAATTGAAGAGAGAAGTTCA
>JADBJO010003660.1:220000-227500 GCA_016801955.1 Conus betulinus | reverse complement strand
AGGCGTTACTCAACGTCGTGGTCAGCTTATTTTTTAAAACACAGAGAGGAAGCAGGAAAGTGTGTACGCGCGAACTTTTACTCCGAACACTGAGTTGAAAGTGGGTTCAGCTTGCTCACAAGATATGCAATTTGGAATGTTTTTTTTCACACGTTTGTGTGTAGATCAGCAGTAGAGAAGTGTTAGATACGTTTTACCGCTATCGTTATGACCATTGAAAACGGGTATGGGCCCACTGTGTTGCGTTTTATGTTACAAGACCCGTTCGGCGGTTTTTTGTGCTTTGTTGTTTTTTGTTTGACCTGTTGACATGTTTGGTTTTGGTTTTGTTTCTGCTTTTGAATTTTTTGTGTTGCTGTGTGTTTTTTTGTTTGCGGTTTGTGTTGTTTTTTGTTTTTTTGTGTTTGTGTTTTGTTTTTTTTGTTTTTGTTTTTTTTGTTTTTGGGTTGTGTGGTGGTTGTTGCTTTTGTGGTTTGTTTTTTGGTTTTTTTTTTTTTTGTTTGATGATTTGTTGTTGTTTTTTTGTGTGTTTTGTTTTTTTTTTGTTGGCCTGTGTTGTTGGTGTGTTGTTGTGTTTCTTTTTTTGTTGTTGTGGTTTTTTGTTTTTTGTTTTGCTTGTTTTGTTTTTTTTTTTTTGTGTTGTTTTGTTGTGTTTGTGTTTTTTTTTTTTTTGTTTGTTGTTGGGTTGTGAGTGGGAGTTGATTGGTTTGTGGCATATATCCTGTCATGGTGAAATTGAGATATAGGTTGTTGTTTTTTAATTCAGTTTGTATCTTTCGACAAATGAAATAACATATAATAAAATGAAAAGTAGCATTGCCATACCTGGCACACTGGCATGTTTCTCAACTGCTAGCAGCATTGCGCTCCTGACAAATGGCCATGTGGTGCCCTGGCTATGGGCTGGGTGGCCTAAGAATAGGTATAGAAGAAGATAATAAAGAAGAAGGTGATCTGGTCGGATAAAGTTTTAATAGTGGCACGCGCACATTTTGCTGTGTGATGACCCCGCTTGAGCTGGAATATGGTCAGTTTTTGGTGTTTTGTTACTGATCGGAAAGACATGGTAGGGCTGGTGTATGTTTCACACAGCAGAACTATGTGGATTGATCGTTATATGCTTTTGTACTGGTGATTTTGTGTGTGCTGCTTCTTCTTCTAGCCATGGAAGAGAAGCAGTATTGTCTTAGCGAGGTGGTGCTGACGTGTTGTCTGGGTTAGGCATGTTTGTGTTGTCGCGATGTGTATTTTATTTGATTGATTTTGATTATGTTTTTTTTTATTTACATTAGTGTATCTGAGTTTAATGTATCTATCACTGTTATCATTGTTGATTGTTGTAATGAGTTTGTTATTATCATTGTCTCAGGTCTGTTTGCATATCCAGTCTTTGTCAGTGGTCAATGTCATGGGCAAATGCAGTTTTTTGTCGTGGTGATTGATGTAGTATTAATTGCGTAGGGAATATTAGATTGAGACGTCTAAAAGGGAAATTGAAATTTCTCAAAGGTATTAAAAATGGTAATAAAAAAATGTGAAAAGGTATGTTGTTCGTAGGTCGAACAAACCCGTAAGTGTAATAATGTCGACAGCAGAAGAGCGTTGAAATGTAGTTTTGTTGTTGTGTTTGGATGATGATTGTGTAGCAGTGTCACGGATGCTGGGTGTGATTTAGGATTGTGAACCGAACTGGACGAGACACCCGAGACAGAGGTGGCGGGGTTATGCGGGAAGCTGCCCCAGGGCAGTGTTGACGCGAAGACGATGTCCAGCTGTCAGGTGGGTTTGCTAGCTGTAACGGCCGTACCGGTGGTACAGCATGTGTTTTAGGCATTTACGCTGTGGGCGTATTTGGCTCATGGGAAACTTTCAGTTCTTTTCCACTTTCTTTGTTGCGGAGACAGAACCGGAGGTAAGTTAAAATACGTGTTGTTTTATTAGTGTTTCTTTCTGAGGTGGAATTCCTTGAGCGACCATCCATTGAGTTCATGACGGGTGAGTGTGCGAACTTAGTTTTTCGCGGTCGAGGGTTGGTTCCGAACAGGCTACAAATGATTCATTTGAATAAAGGGTTGAATTCAGTTAACACACTCCACAACATATCATCACTAAATCATCATGATCAGTGATTATTAATTATTAGTATGAAATGATTATAGTGCATCATCATATAGTAGTCAGTTCGTGATATTTCTTTGTGCATTTATATATCCAGTGTCTTTTTCTTTACTTTTGTAAACATGAAAATGGACACGTCAAAAACCTGGTAAGCTAATGTTCATACACAAACGAGGGTCAGAGGAGGAAACGAAGGGGAATAACGGTGCATGTATCCACAACTAGAAATAAGCGAGCATGAGAGAGAGAGGAGGGCAGATGACTCTAAGAGGAGAGAGATGAGGCGAGAGGGGAGAGGGATGGGGAGAGTGAGAGAGCGAGAGAGAGAGAGAGAGGTATTTTGGATGGTACTGGCCAATGGTCTAGCTCTAGCGCATAAATCAACAACACAACAAAACAACGAGCACCGGGAAGAGACAATCAAGCAATACACACCGACCACAGGATGAGAGAGAGAGAGATGAGTGGGGAGGAGGACGAGACTGGGGAGAGCGGAGGAGGATGAGGGAGAGAGAGGAGAGAGGAGAGAGAAAAGAAGAGAGGGTCGGCTATTTATGTGTTATAAGGTGTATTAAGTGCTAGTGCTAGCGTTAAGGATATGCACGCAAACACACGCGCGGCAGCGAGCAACAAACAACAAACACCACAAACACAACACCAAAACACACAAATCACACCACACCAATTGAATGAATGTCCTAGTTACCGCGTCAGCTTATTTCAGTTTTATAGAACTGACAATCTTTTCGGATCAGTTACACTTACGCGCTGTACACCGATTAAAAAAAAAAAAGGGAAAGTATATAGTAATATCATTGGATCTTTTCTATTCAAACTCTGACTATATTTGCGATTAGTATAAGCAGAAGCGCAGAAATACACATCTAAATCTATCTATAAGCATGTATGTATAGTGAGTATATCTCTCTCTCCTCTCGCTCGCTCTCTCTTCTCTCTCTTCTCTCCCCCCCCCACCCCCCCTCCCTCGCGCCCCACAACCCCCCACCCCACACCCACACCTCCCTGCCCCACCCCACCCCCCCCCCCCCCTCTCTCTCTTTTGCACAGCACACCACACAACACACAACACACACACGACACGATCCCAGTGTTCGGGAGGAGCTGGAATGAAGGGAGGGGGACTAGCCGGGGACCTGCTGCTAGTGTGGCTCGCCTGGGTCACTTGTGTGTATTTGAGATGGAGGTCAACATGGAAGGGAAGACGGGAGCCTCTGCAGAGAGCCAGGCAGACTTCGCCTTCCTTCCTTCGGAACTCTGGAGCAAGCCAAAGCCCTGGAATGTTGCTGTCCTGAAGGTGTGGTGGACGCTTTCCCTGGGATTTGGGCTAGGGAAAAGAAAATCCAAGATACAATAAAGGACCTGCCTGCATGGCTCACTGAGTCGTTTTCCCAGGGTGCAAAAAGACTTTTCTGCCACTAGCAAATGTTGCGCGAGGGACGCGACTTTACCTGTTGTTTGGGTTTCGTGTGCCCCCCCCCCCCCCCCCCCCCCCCCCCCCCCCCCCCAGGTGTGGATGCAGTTTCAAGGGGTATTTTTTTTTTAAATGGTTAAAGTTGGTTACTTGACCATGTGGCGGGTGGTTGCCAACGACCCCCCCCCCCCCCCCCCCCTTTTGTCTCGAACCCCCCCCCACCCCCCCCCCCCCCAGTGTGAATCGAGTTGCATAGCAGTCAAGAAGTCCTCGGCATTCAACGAGAAGTTGATGGAGCACCTCCTTAAAGGAGTACACAGGAGGCTGGTTGCGGTCTTTGACAGGTCAGAATGGTAACGAAAGGTGTTGGTCAGAGACTTTTGATCGAATCCTGCCCGAGGATTTAGGATTCCCCCTGTTTTTGAATCTAGTGCATAGCAGCTCAAGAAGTCCTCGAGCATTCAACGAGAAGTTGATATGAGCAGCTCCTTAAGGAGACACAGGAGGCGTGGCAGCCTCTTTGACAGGCAGAATGGTATGACAGCCTCTTTGACAGGCAGAGTGGTGTGGCAGCCTCTTTGACAAGCAGAGTGCTATGACAGCCTCTTTGACAGGCAGAGTGCTATGGCAGCCTCTTTGACAGGCAGAGTGCTATGACAGCCTCTTTGACAGGCAGAGTGCTATGGCAGCCTCTTTGACAGGTCAGCAGAGTGCTATGGCAACCTCTTTGACAGGCAGAGTACGTGCTATGGCAGCCTCTTTGACAGGCAGAGTGCTATGGCAGCCTCTTGACAGGCAGAGTGCTATGGCAGCCTCTTTGACAGGCAGAGTGCTATGGCAAACCTCTTTGACAGGCAGAGTACGTGCTATGGCAGCCTCTTTGACAGGCAGCAGTGCTATGGCAGCCTCTTTGACAGGCAGAGTCAGATGGCAGCCTCTTTGACAGGCAGAGTTTGCTATGGCAGCCTCTTTGACAGGCAGAGTGCTATGGCAGCCTCTTTGACAGGCAGAGTGCTATGGCAGCCCTCTTTGACAGGAAGAGTGCTATGGCAGCCTCTTTGACAGGCAGAGGGCTATGGCAGCCTCTTTGACAGAGTGCAGAGTGCGATGGCAGCCTCTTTGACAGGCAGAGTAGTGCTATGGCAGCCTCTTTGACAGGCAGAGTGTTATATGGCAGCCTCTTTGACAGGCAGAGTGCTATGGCAGCCTCTTTGACAGGCAGAGTGCAGAGTGCTATGGCAGCCTCTTTGACAGGCAGAGTATGGGCAGCCTATGGCATGCAGCCTCTTTGACAGGCAGAGTGCTTATGGCAAAGCCTCTTTGACAGGCAGAGTAGTGCTATGGCAGCAGAGTGCTATGGCAGCCCTTTGACAGGCAGAGTGCTATGGCAGCCTCTTTGACAGGCAGAGTGCTATGGCAGCCTCTTTGACAGCAGAGTGCTATGGCAGCCTCTTTGACAGGCAGAGAGTGCTATGGCAGCCTCTTTGACAGGCAGAGTGCTATGGCAGCCTCTTTGACAGGCAGAGTGCTATGGCAGCCTCTTTGACAGGCAGAGTGCTATGACAGCCTCTTTGACAGGCAGAGTGCTATGACAGCCTCTTTGACAGGCAGAGTGCTATGACAGCCTCAGGCAGAGTGGTGACAGCCTCTTTGACAGAGAGTGCTATGGCAGCCTCTTTGACAGGCAGAGTGCTATGACAGCCTCTTTTGACAGGCAGAGTGCTATGACAGCCTCTTTGACAGGCAGAGTGCTAGCTATGACAGCTCTTTGACAGGCAGGAGTGCTATGACAGCCTCTTTGACAGGCAGAGTGCTATGGCAGCCTCTTTGACAGGCAGAGTGCTATGACAGCCTCTTTGACAGGCAGAGTGCTAGAGAGGCAGAGAGTGCTATGACAGCCTCTTGGACAGCAGAGTGCTATGACAGCCTCTTTGACAGGCAGAGTGCTATGACAGCCTCTTTTGACCAGGCAGAGTGCTATGGCAGGGCCTCTTTGACAGGCAGAGTGCTATGGACAGCCTCTTTGACAGGCAGAGAGGTGAGGCAGCCTCTTTGACAGGCAGAGTGCTATGGCAAGCCTCTTTGACAGGCAGAGAGGTGAGGCAGCCTCTTTGACAGGCAGAGTGTTATGACAGCCTCTTTGACAGGCAGAGTGCTATGGCAGCCTCTTTGACAGGCAGAGTGCTATGACAGCCTCTTTGACAGGCAGAGTGGTGTGGCAGCCTCTTTGACAGGCAGAGTGTTATGATAGCCTCTTTGACAGGCAGAGTGCTATGGCAGCCTCTTTAAGAGACAAGGCAGTGGAGCAGCCACAGTAAGAGACTGTGCTGTAGCCTCGGTAAGGAGCAGATGGATCTCACAGTCATTTTATCAGACGAAGTGGAACGGCCGTCCCTTTAAGACACAAAGCGGTGTGTCACTACCCCTTTAAGAGACACAGTGGTACAGCCTCTATCAGGGGCAAACTGGATGCCACAGCCTTCTAACAGACGAAGTGGTACTACGCCCGTCCCTTTAAGACAAAGCGGTGTGACTACCCCTTTAAGAGACCCAGTGGTGCAGCCTCTATCAGGGGCAATTGGATGTCACAGCCTTCAAACAGACGAAGTGGTACGGTACGGTCCCTTTAAGACAAAGCGGTTGTGACTACCCCTTTAAGAGACACAGTGGTGCAGCCTCTATCGGAGACAAAGGGATGTCACGGTCTCCTTAACAGCTCTGTGTCCCTGTGCCCACAGGGGGGAGGGACACACACTGGGCCTGACGTGAAAGGGTGGGAGAGGGGAGAAGGGGAAGAAGGAGAAGAAGGCGGTGTGTGATGGGGGGGGGGGTGGGGGCTATAAAAGGTTTCTTGTTTGGCCTGTGGACGAGCTGTGTGTCAAGGAACTGTGTGTGAGCTGTTCTCCTACGGTGAGGCAGGTGTATCTGTGACAACAGTCTTGTTAGTGAGTACAAGTCTCTCTCTCTCCTCTCTCTCTCTCTCTCTCTCTCTCTCTCTCTCTCTCTCACACACACACACACTCACTCAACATACACACACACACACACACACACCAGGAGACCGCCGAACGGAACTGAAAATAATTTTCTGCATGTGCTCAACTGTTAACGTGACTGGCTACGTTCAAAAAGCAGTTATACCACGAGCAATTCTTGACATCAGCTGATTTGAAAAAGGCCTTTGACATGATTTTTTAGAAACAGAATACAACTGAAGTCAAGATGTCCAGCGAGGAGATATGTGGAGCTCTGTTTTGTGTGTGTGTGTGTGTGTGTGTGTGTGTGTGTGTGTGTGTGTGTGTGTCATAAACTTATGTTAGAGGTAACGAACAATTAGAGGCAGGTTTACATTTTGTCAACATATTATCCGTCCTTTTTTTTTTTTTTTTTAGTTCAATCCTTTTCCTGGTGACGTCTAAAAACGCTTTTTGGCCAGAGGCAGTTGAGCAAATAGTGAATAGCATCTAAATCGAAACATAGAGTAATTATGGGTAAAAGCAGTGACGGGGGGGGACGGCGAGGGATGGGAGGTGGGGGGTGGGGGGGTGGGGGGGGGGGGAGGGTCAGGGAGAGCTGAAGGCGTGAATGGGATGGGAGTGGATAACTGTCTTCTCTAGAAAAAAAACAGTACTATGGCGGCGGAAATAGGATTGGTAAAGAAAATACACGTTAATATCGAGATGTCTTTGTGCACAGTGAGGTCAGTTACAGGTTCCATTGCAAAGAAAAATACAAATCAAAAGAAGTTATTACAACACCACAAGTACTACCACCACTAGTGCTACTGCTGCTGCTGCTGCTACTACTACGGCCACTACTACGGGTACTACTACTACTACTACTACTTCTACTACTTGTTCTGCTGCTACTGCTGCTCTGCTGCCTGTTTCTGCTACTACTGATAATAACAATAATAGCAATGAGAATGATGATGACGATGACAGAAAGAA
>JADBJO010003660.1:207500-212500 GCA_016801955.1 Conus betulinus | reverse complement strand
CCACCTGATTTCACAAAACACACACACACACACGCACACGCACACACACGCACACACACACACACACACACACACAAACACGCGCGTGCGCGCTCACACACATGCGAACATGCACACATAGAGATCACACACATACACGCACGCACGCGACACACCACACACACACACACACATACACACGCGCGAACACACACACACACACACACACACACACACACACACACACACACACACACACGCGCGAACACACACACACACACACACACACACACACACACACACACACACACACACACACACACACACACGCACGCTCGCACAGAGACACAATTGAGAGCGCGTGCGTGCATTCGCGTGTTTTAACACACACACACACACACACACACACACACACACACACACACACACACACACATGCACACATAGGCATATAGACAGGCAGGCATACACACGCTTGCAAATGCATACAACACGCGCTCATGGGCCCGCACGCCACACACACACACACACACACACACACACACACACACACACACACACACACACACACACACACACGTGCACACGTAGACGCACACGCACACGCACACGCACCACCACACACACACACACACACAACCCACAATAACCCCCCCCCCCCCCCCACCACCCCCCCTTGCCCCCCCCCCCCCCCTCCATCCCCCCTACACACACAAACCTTTGACCCTCAGGGCTGGTCACCAGGGACGGTGGAGGCAGGGGACGGTGACCTACCCTGAGTGGGACGCCCCCTGGGGGCGGATGGACGTGTCACGGACACTGGGCAACGTCACGACTCCCCAGATGGCGCTGTGACGGCCGTGGGGGGCAGTGCGCTTCATCTTCAACCTGCGACGAGACAGCCCGCATTTCAAGGTACAGGAACATGTAGACAGCCCGCACTTCAAGGTACAGGAACATGTAGACAGCCCGCACTTCAAGGTACAGGGGAACATGTAGACAGCCCGCACTTCAAGGTACAGGGGAACATGTAGACAGCCCGCACTTCAAGGTACAGGAAACATGTAGACAGCCCGCACTTCAAGGTACAGGAACATGTAGACAGCCCGCACTTCAAGGTACAGGAACATGTAGACAGCCCGCACTTCAAGGTACAGGGGAACATGTAGACAGCCCGCACTTCAAGGTACAGGGGAACATGTAGACAGCCCGCACTTCAAGGTACAGGGGAACAGGAACAGCCCGCACTTCAGACAACATGTAGACAGCCCGCACTTCAAGGTACAGGGAAATGTGTAGACAGCCCGCACTTCAAGGTACGGGGGAACATGTAGACAGACTCCCTGTTGCCAAGTGGTCAGCGTCGTGGATTCCCGGCTGGGAGATCGTGGGTTCGATTCCTATTAGAGCTGTTTGTAGGATTTTTCTTTCCGATCAGTTCCTGTCCAGAAATGGGTTTGCTGTGGGTCCATTAGGGAAGACTAGGACCACACAGTCGAGTTTCATCCTCTTATAAAGGATACGTCTCTGAGAGTGTGGCTCAAATTTCCTGACCAACGCTGCTGGTGTCTGTATCTCTCGGGCCTGGTTGACGTCAGGCTATATTATGAAAGTAAGCGTAGAGCACAGCCCTGTCATGTAGTCTAAGATGTGAATGGAAATCCGTAGCCGCATCCTCATTGATCAGTATAAAAGAAAGGGGAGGGGGGGAGGGGGAGAAGGGGGGTTACAGGCATATCGGCTATAATCTGAAGAAACAGCTCTTGATTTCTGGAGAGGAAAAAAAAGACCCGCCTAAAGAGACTGGCAGATGCTGCCGAAAAGAGTTCCGGCTGGAGCTGGTGCAGAAGGAACAAAAGAGATGTTTATAAAGACTGCGGCCCCCCTCCAGCTTTCCTCAGACCTCCGATAACTAGGTGGTTCAGACGCACATACAAGACGGCTTCACCATGAAGCACCCGACCATTCTAGAGGTGCGAGTTTCAATCCACGCACAGCCCCTGTCCCCTTCCATGTCCCCCTCCCCCCTCCCCCGTTTTCCCCCCTCCCCCCTAAAAAAAAACAGCAACAGCAGAAGGTCATCTTGGAGTGATGAGTTGGACGCGGCTTGGCCAGCTCGTGTGTGAGGGTAATTTAGCAGTACTTACAACAACAAAAAATGTCCGCTGAATTTATCCAAGCACATGAAAGAAAAAGAATGTCCACTGAAGTCATCTGAGTACCTAAAAGTAAAAAAAAAATGTGCGGTAAATTTATCCGACTACATGAAAGATAAAAAAAAAAAATGTCCGCTGAATTTATCCTAGTCTATGAAAGAAAAAATCCACTGAATTTATCCGAGTACATGAAATGACAAAAATGTCCACTGAATTTTTCCGAGTACACGAAAGAAAAACATTTCTGCTGAATTAATCCGGGTACACGATAGAAAAAAATGTCTGGTGGATTAATCCGGGTACACGATAGAAAAAAAATGACTGCTGAATTAATCCGGGTACACGAAAGAAGAAACAAAAACATGTCCGCTGAATTTCTCTGAGAACATGAAATGAAGCAGGATACTTTGATTTTTCTGCATGAAATAATTTCTTGATCAGGCATATCAGTAATGTCCTTGAATATTCAACCATGCGATTTTCCGTGTTACTGGTTCATTTTTATTTCCTTTTTAAAAAACAATTAAAAGTGGTGACTGTTTGCCTGTTGTGATCCTCCATGCCCCTAGAAGGGCTGAAAGCAAACGAATATTGTGTTGAACTGAATGTGAGCTCAAGGCCCAAAGACGTGCATGAGAGAGTCTTCTCTGCAGGTGTTTCTGACGACCACCTGTCCTTAAAGTTTCTCCTTACTTCAGGTCAGGGAACCTTTGTTGGCCGTCCACTCCGGCTGGTCACGTCCTGTTGTTAGCCTCAGACAGTGTGTCACTGGAGCGGTGTGGTTTGGAGAGAGAGGGTTCGATTTCCGTGTGTTGGTTGAACCCCTGTCTTTCAGGTCTGTCCTGTTCTTTTCCTTTTTTTTTTGTTTGTTTGTTTGTTTGTTGTTGTTGTTGTTGTTTTTAAGAGAAAGCGGTGGATTTCCGTTTGTCGGCTCGATTTTTAGCATGTCTGTCCGAAAAGCGTTTTAATGTCAAGAGACAAAGAGGTTCATTTCTGTGTGTCGGCGACACTCTTAATGTGTCTTTCAGGTCAGACCTCTTTTTTGCCTTTTTTCGGTTGTTTAATCTTTCTTTCTTTCCTTCTTTCTTGTTTTATTTCTTTCTTTCTCTTTTTCTTGTTTTTTTTCTCTTTCTTTCTTTCTTTTTTTTGTGTGTGAAGAGAACGGTCTGTTGGCTCCATGTTTAGCCTGTCCGTCAGAAAAAGCGTTTTGTTGTTTGTAGAGGAAGTTCTGAATTTCCACGTGTCACTAGACCCTGAACACTGTCTTTCAGGTCTCATCTTTTCTGCCTGGTTTCTCTCACTTCTTCCTCACTTCGCAATCTGTTTTCCTTTTCCTACCTTGTTTACGCCCCTACCACCACCACCCCCCCCCCCCACCTCTCCTGTCTGTCTTTCTTCTATTTTGTTTCTGTCATTCTTTCACGCAGTGTCTTTCTTTTATTTATTTATTTATTTATTTTTTTTTTGGTCTCTTTTGTCAGCTGTTTATGTATTCTCGTTCTCTTCCATTTACACTTTTTTTTAAACTTTTCAACACCCCCACCTCCCTTTTCTTTGTTTCTTCTTTTCACCCACTACCTCTCTTGCCCCCCCTCCCCTCCCCCCCCCCCCCCCCCCCCCCCCCCACACACACACACACACACACACACAACGTGACATTGGAAGAAACGTGGCCAGCGTTCCATGTCGTCCCATGGCCTGTCTGCTTCTGACAGTGAAAGGTTAACATGGAGTCCTGATTTACAGTCAACTGGGAGAGTTGTCACATATCTGTGTGTGTGTGTGTGTGTGTGTGTGTGTGTGTGTGTGTGTGTGTGTCGCCCAGATGTGGGGAAACAACACTGGAATATGGGTTGACTTTTTTTTTTCATCAAGGTTGGAGCCGAAGAATGGTTATCGGTCTTGTGTGGGTTGAGCGCATGTGGGAAGCCGCGATACCGGTGAACTGAGGAAAGCATCATGTCCAAAACTCGCTGACTTCAAAAGCCAGTCCTGACGTTGTAATGGTAGAAAATGCCACACGACTTTAAAGAAACACTGAGGCCGAAACCAAGACAACCGTTGTGTTTTTTTTTTCTCCACAAAACGTCCAGAACACAAAAAACGCATACGATTTAACGTGAATATCTTGGTCGATCTGTCTCCTCTCTGCTGCAAAATTCAAACATGAAAAAAATGCCACGTTTAGAGATGCTGCGTTTTGAAACGCCCATAGACATAAATCTGGAGAATATAACACATCAGATGCAAACATACCAGCACACACACCGTTAACACGCGGAAAAGGAAGGTCCCATTCTAAAACTAAAAACAGCCACCGTTTCATCCCCCTGTCCTTTCCAATGGTAAAGATCTGAACGTGTGAGCACTGGAGTACACTTCTGAACGGATCATACTAAGTCCACGGAAAGACAATGAAAAAACAGGAGAGAGAGAGAGAGAGAGAGAGAGAGAGAGAGAGAGAGAGAGAGAGAGATCGAGAGAGAGGAGAGATTCTTATCTGGAATAGATATATGAACACCTTCATTTCACTTAATGATCATGATCATGATCATCATCGTCATCGTCATCATCATCATCTTCTTCTCATCATCACCTTCTTCTTCTTCTTCTTCTCTTCTTCTTCTTCTTCTTCTTCTTCTTCATTCACTATTACAGTATAGGTCCTGTGTGGCAGAGGGTCGTCCACTCATTCATTCATTCATTCATTCATTCATTCATTCATTCATTCACTATTACAGGTTCTGTCCTGTGTGGCAGAGGGTCATTCATTCATTCATTCATTCATTCATTCATTCATTCATTCATCATTTCACTCATTCACTCTTACAGTATCTGTCTGATATGGCAGCTGGTCATTTATTC
>JADBJO010003660.1:185000-202500 GCA_016801955.1 Conus betulinus | reverse complement strand
GTTGTCTACAGGTACTGCAGTGTGTCTGTGCCGCCTGACCGATGTTGTTCATGTTGTCTACAGGTACTGCAGTGTGTCTGTGCCGCCTGACCGATGTTGTTCATGTTGTCTACAGGTACTGCAGTCTTTCTGTGTTATCTGGCCAGTCCGTTCTTAATGTTGTCTGCAGGTGCTGAAGTGTTCCTGTGTTGCCTGACCCAATGTTGTTCATGTTATCTACAGGTACTGCAGTATTCCAGTGTTACCTGACTAACGTTGTAAATGTTGTCTACAGGTACTGCAGTGTTCCAGTGTTACCTGACTAGCCTGTTGTTCATGTTGTCTTCAGGTAGCAACCTGTTGTTCATGTTGTCTACAGGTACTGCAGTCTTTCTGTGTTACCTGACCAACCTGTCGTTTTTCGGGGGGTGCATGGCATTACACGGACGACGAATGTACAGCAGCCGACACAACTATACCTGCAGGAAGGTCAAAACCCGACAACAACTCAAGGTACGGCTGTGTGGGAGAGGGGGTGGGCAGTGTAAGTGGACGGACAAATGGAGTTAAGGTAGGGTGGTTTTGATCATGACGGGGTTAAATGGGATGTGTGTGTGTGTGTGTGTGTGCGTGTGCGTGTGCGTTTGCGTGCGTGCGTGCGTGCGTGCGTGTGTGTGTGTGTGTGTGTGTGTGTGTGTGTGTGTGTGTGTGTGTGTGTGTGTGTGTGTGTTCTGTATCTAAAAGTACATTCACTTATCTCTCTCTCTCTCTCTCTCTCTCTCTCTCTCTCTCTCTCTCTGGCTGTATGTATGTATGTATCTGCCTGTCTTTTTATCTGTCTATCTATCTGTCTATCTATCTATCTATCTATCTATCTATCTATTTATATACCTCACTCTCCCTTCTTCATTAGTCCTTCTCTTTTCTATTTTGTTTCCTTTCATTCTCTGTTCTCTTCTTCCATTCTCCCATTCCTCGATCCTAACCACTCTCCCTCCTACATCCGCGAGTTCCAGCTTCTGTTCTGGAATTGCCGGATTCCGCTGTGCTGGCTCTGACATGTCAGGATCCCTGTCGCCCTGTCTTCCAGGAGGAGGGCCGCACGTGCTGCTACACTGGCTGCTGTGGAGGGGCGGTGCCAGAGCGGGAGGGGCAGGACGAGAGTGTGTGTGAGAGGGCCCCCCGCCTGCTGCTGCCTCGGCTGGTGCTGTGGACCCCGGCCAAGGTCGTCATCATCGTCTGCTTCGCCGGGTATCTGGGTACGGAGATTGCTGGGAGGGAAGGGAATCCACCCCCACCCTCCTTCATCTTATTCAGAAAGAAAAGTCCCCCAACCCCACAACCCTTACCTCTTATTAGGAGAGTGAAAAACATAGGTGATTTCGTTATTAGTGTTGAAACTGGACAAGCGACTGCAATTTTTTTTTTATGATCATCATTGCGGGATGTGTAGTGCCTTGTGCTTTCTGGGTCATTGTGCTGTAGACAGTTCTCAACTTTGCTGGTGCTTCCTGTCTGCTGATCCAACATCTAGAAACTAAATCTTTTTTTCCTCTAAAAGCTGCGAAAGCATACGCTTGGTATATGCCCATGTGTCTACTTCATGAGTTCATCAAGTTTGGTTTGTTTGCTTTTTTTTTCCTTACAGATGAGGATGTTTCTTCCTAGAATTTCCTTTGCTTTGGGCTTTGATGCAGTCGACGATGATGTTTCCGTTCAGCCGTTGAGGGAGCAGCTGCTGCTATCCCAGGGTACCTGGGAACAGCCTTTACCTGAACCGTGGTGCTGTTGTCTGTCTCTCCGTTGTTGTCTCTTTGGGCTTCCGCCCCTCCGTCTCCATGTTGTTTGATAGGTTTTATTCAGATTTCAAGCGAGCAGTCCAGCGGCAAATTGGTGTTAATAGTGTTCCATGTTCATCTACGTCATAAAGAGTCGGTGTTTCTTTCGCCAGGACACGCCTCTCTGTCCACCCAGCAGTAAATGGACTCCTGATTCAGTTCAGGGAAGGTTGAAGGCGACGGAAGGAGAAGGATAGGCTCCGCCCTCCATCGTGCCGTGCCGCGCGTACGGTGAACACTCAACAATTCACAGCCACTGCGGCCGGCAGGCTTAAAAGGACTTTGACCTTTAACCTTTGGCATTTGTGTTAAACACAGATGTACTCATAGGTTTGTTTCAAAGTCTAATGACTGCAGGGGGGGGGGGGGGGGGGGAGCAGGGAGAGGTCAAAACGGAAGAAAACAGATGTTTAAAAACACTGGGCCCCCAAATGAACACAAAGAAATCTTTGGTAACGAGTCAGATCTACTGAAGGGTTTTATACCTAAGGTCCCCTTTGTTTTTAAAGTACTGTCTCTCTCCCTCTTGCCGCTAAATGAACACAAGAAATTCTCTGGTAACGAGTCTGATCGACTGAAGAGTTTTATACCTAAGGCCCCCTTTGTTTTTAAAGTACTGTCTCTCTCCCTCTTGCCGCTAAATGAACACAAGGAATTCTCTGGTAACGAGTCTGATCGACTGAAGAGTTTATACCTAAGGCCCCCTTTGTTTTTAAAGTACTGTCTCTCTCCCTCTTGCCGCTAAATGAACACAAGGAATTCTCTGGTAACGAGTCTGATCGACTGAAGAGTTTATACCTAAGGCCCCCTTTGTTTTTAAAGTACTGTCTCTCTCCCTCTTGCCGCTAAATGAACACAAGGAATTCTCTGGTAACGAGTCTGATCGACTGAAGAGTTTATACCTAAGGCCCCCTTTGTTTTTAAAGTACTGTCTCTCTCCCTCTCTGCCGCTAAATGAACACAAGGAATTCTCTGGTAACGAGTCTGATCGACTGAAGAGTTTATACCTAAGGCCCCCTTTGTTTTTAAAGTACTGTCTCTCTCCCTCTTGCCGCTAAAAGAACACAAGGAATTCTCTGGTAACGAGTCTGATCGACTGAAGAGTTTATACCTAAGGCCCTAAGGCCCCCTTTGTTTTTAAAGTACTGTCTCTCTCCCTCTTGCTTTCCTGTCTCTGGCTTTCTGCAGACACGTGCTCCTGACATTCTCTCCCCCCCCTCCCTCCCCTCCCACCCCACCTCCCACCCCCAGCAGGTGGAGGCAGAAAGCCATCTCCTCCTCTACATGTCTGTCTGTCTGTCTCTCTGTCTCTGTCTGTCTCTGTCTCTGTCTCTCTGTCTGTCTGTCTGTCTCTCTCTCTCTCTCTCTCTCTCTCTCTCTCTCTCTCTCTCTCTCTCTCTGTCTGTCTTTATTTTCTGTCTTACTGACTGCCTGTCTGTCTGTCTGTCACTTTCTGTCATACTGACTGTCTGTCTGTCTGTCTCTGTCTTTCTTACTGTCTTACTTATTGACTGTCTGCCTGTCTCGTCTCCGTCTCTGTCTCTCTCTCTCTCTCTCTCTCTCTCTCTCTCTCTCTCTCTCTCTGCGCGCGCGCACGCGCGCGTGTATGTCGCAATTGATAGGGGTGCGTTTACTCCCTTGTCTGTGCTATTATCGGTGTACTCGTCTTCCGTCTTCTTAACATTCTCTTTCTCCCCCCAACCCTTCTTCCCTTCTTTCCCCTTCTCATTAGCCTAAGCCACCTCCTTCTCCTCCTCCTCCTTCTCCCAGTTATTGTTCTTAATGTTGTTGTTGCTGATCTTGTTCTTCTTCTTGTCTTTCCATGACTCAACATTTTACTCGTATCCGCCCCGCTCTCCTGTTTCCTCTCTTTCGTCCGTCCTTCCACCTTCGGATCTCTTTCCCTCTTCCTTGTTTCATTTCTTCCCCTTCTCATTCCCTTCTTCCAATTCTCCATCTTCTTCTTTTGTCTTTGTCTCCTCCTCTTTGTTCAGTTTCTCGTCCAGCTCCTTCCCTGCTTCCTCATCACCCCCCCCCCCCCCCCTCCCCAAAGTTCCCCGCCCTTTGTGTCGTGTGCCTGTGTGTGTCCCTGACCCAGTGTGTGTGTGTGTGTGTGGTGTGTGTGTGTGTGTGTGTGTGTGTGTGTGTGTGTGACGGTTGTGTGGCGGTGCAGGGCTGTCGGTGTGGGGGACCTGCGGGCTGCAGCAGGGCCTGAGGAGGAGGAACCTGGTGCTGCCGTCCTCCTTCTACTACAAGTACAACGTGTGGGAGGAGGGCATCTTTGGCGTCAGCTTCCCCATCAGGTGAGGAGGTGGAGACAGACTCGCAGACAGGCAGACAGGCTGGCAGACAGGCGGGCAGGCAGGCAGGCAGACAAGCAGGGAGTCAGACAGACCAGCAAACAGACCGACAGACAGGCAGACAGACACAGACAAACAGACCGACCGACATCTCTGTCTGTCTGTCTGTCTCTTTCCATCCTTCTATCGATCCATCCATCCACCTGCCTGCTTGTATGTCTGTCTGTCTCTCTCTCTCTCTCTCTCTCTCTCTCTCTCTCTCTCTCTCTCTCTCTCTCTCTCTCTTTTCACACACACACACACACACACGCGCGCGCGCGCGCGCGCGCAAGAACGCACGAACGCACGCGCACTTGCACAGAGTACAATTCAGTTATAACTGCAGACCTGTGTTCACAATTACCATACAACAATTATGCAATTAATGTATTAATCAGACTATCAATCTATCAATTAGTCAATCAGTAAGTCAGCCAATTAGCCAGTCATTCAGTCACTCAAAGCACGTCATTTAGTCAATCAAGTCAAATCGAATCAAATCGAATGAATGAAAGAATGAATGAATGAATAAATCAAACCGTGAATCGACAAATCAGTCAACTATCAATGACTCAGTATCTAAGTCAGCCAATCAATCCATCAGTCCAGCAACTAATGAACCCTTTGTCAGAAAAAAAAGACATTAAATAAACACAAAGCCTTCACTACATTTGTAGAGTGTACTAACATTCAGCTGCCGGGTGTCCGAATGTCGTGTAGTGTTGGGTTAGTGTGTGAGGAATGTTCTGATGGAGGACCCCCCCCCCCCCCCCCCCCCCCACACACACACACACCATGTTCACTGTGTGTGTGTCTTGCCGCCCAGCTTCGTGTTCGACGAGCCCTTGGACTACTCCAACAGCAGCACGGCCCTACAAGTCTGGAATGTTCTGCAGGAGGCTCGTGAGGACCCCGACATCAACCCCCGGGCACTCTCCTGCTGGCTGGAGTTCCTCTTCTCCCCCGCCTTTCTCTCCTCCTCCTCCCCCCCCTCCTCCCCCTCCTCCTCCAACGGAACCTTCATCCACAACTTCCGCCACCACTTTCTGCCCCAGCACCCCTACTACGTCAGCGACGTCGTCATCGACGAGGAACGTGACGTCATCAAGGCCTCGCGGTGTCACGTGTACAGCGGTCACGTGACGGAGTCCCGGCGGCAGGCGGATCTGATGTTCCGGATGAGGGCCGTCGCGGACCGCGCCCAGGTGAAGGTCTTCGCCTACCAGCCTATCTTCGTCTTCTTCGAGCAGTACGCCGCCATCGTCCCCAACACGCTACTCACCGTGGGCGTGACTCTGGTGGCCATGTTCGTGGTCTCCTTCGTGCTGCTGGTGCATCCGCTGATGGTGATGCTGGTGCTGCTGAACGTGGGGATGATCGTGGCGGGCATCTTCGGCTTCATGTCGCTGTGGGGGCTGACGCTCAACTCCGTCACCATGATCCACCTCATCATGAGCGTGGGCTTCTCCGTCGACTTCAGCGCGCACGTCTGCGCGGCCTACATGACGTCAGAGGAGCGCACGCGCCAGGCGCGCGCCAGGCACGCGCTGGTACACGCTTCGGGGCCCATCCTGAACGGGGGGCTGTCGTCTTTCGTGGGGATCGTGGTCCTGGTGTTGTCTGAGTCCTACATCTTCCGCACGTTCTTCCAGATCATGTTCCTGGTCATTCTCTTCGGACTGCTGCACGCCGTTCTCCTCACGCCGGTCATCCTGTCGCTGATTGGTCCGCAGCTGTCACGTGACGAGAAGCGCGGGAAGGAGAAGAGTCACGGGGCTCGAGCTTCACCAATGACAAGGCTTGTGACAAAGGGGTTATTAGCACGATAGCCTTTTCAGCCAATGGGAGGCAGGAAGAGAAAAACTCGCTGAATAAGTGGCTTGGAGGGAGTGTGGCGTTTGAAAACCAAAGCTTTGATGTCCATTTATAGGGTTGGTCTCAAAATGAGTAGAGCGTGATGATTTTTTTTTTTTTGTCCACAAGATGTGAATAGTGAGGCATCTTCCGCACGAAAAGATTTCCTGTCTCTTGTATCCCGTTTTGTTTCGTTTCTTCTTTATCTACAAGGTAAGGCAATATGTCGGATTTTTTTCTCTGCCCGCAAACTGCTCCGTTTCAGTGGCTGAACTTCGCGAATGACCTCGTGAGCTTTGCTTGTAAAGGAATACTGATTGTGTAGGTGTACGTGTGCTTGTACTTGTGCTTTTGCGCGCATATATACACATACACACACACACACGCACGCACGCACAAACACACACGCACACACACACACACACACACACACACACACACACACACACACACACACACACACACACACACACACTCTCTCTCTCTCTCTCTCTCTCTCTCTCTCACACACACACACACACACACACACACACACACACACACACACGCAAATATGTGTGTGTGTGTGTGTGTGTGTGTGTGTGTGTGTGTGTGTGTATACATATGTGAATACTCTGCTTATCATGCTCAATTTTTTAAATACATATGTGGGTTATATCTCTTGAGATAGATATGCATGTATTGTGTCTTAAAACACGTGTGCACAGTCTTCAGACATGTGTGTCACATCTTTCAACAACGTATGCGTGCTGTCTTTTGATGCACATTTATTATGTGATATATCTTTAAATACGCATATGGGTTGTGTCCTTATATACCTATGTGTATTTTGACTGTAAAAGACATACGAGTTTTGTGTTTTAAATGCATATGTGAGCTTCCTCTTCAAATACATGTAAGTATTGTATATGTAAGTGCATATGTGAGCCGTGCCTTTAAATGTATTTGTGTGTCATACTGTTAAGCATATATGTGAGCCGTGTCTTTAAATGTATTTGTGTGTCATACCGTTAAATGCATGTTTGCCCGACTTTAAATAATGCGTGCGCTGTTTTTAAATGCATAAAAGAATGTGTGTTGTGTTTTTAAAATTGCATGTGTGCTACATAGTTAAATACACACAGAATACATACGTGTTTTTTTACATAGATGTGCCGTGTCTTTAAATGCATATGTGTGCTGTCATTGAATATATTATGCATACAGGATCTTCAAAAAACATTATGTGCTGACTCTTAAAAAAAAGACATACGTGTGCCACATCTCTATGTGCAAAAATAAGTCCACACTGTATGATTTGTGTTTTCAAAACACCTGTGTGCTGTGTTTATACCTACACTTTTCATACCACTATCTTTCATTCAACTTGTGCATACACCCAATAATGCAGACCGTACAGCATTGAATTATTACACAGCTGGAATCCATCAAAATTCATCGAAACTGAAGCAGGCAGACAGGAAAAAACTTAATGATCAGAAGAACAAAACAAAATAAAACACGCACATTCTTGCACACATCACAGCTACAAGGTAACCACTGAATTATACCGTAGGAACGCTGTTGAAAGCCTGTCCATATTCAAGAATGATTCTTTTCAGTATACTCGTTCATTACAATCATGCATACATCGTATACTTCTTTATATACCGTTAGTATTAATAGATTATTCATTTCCCCCAAACTCCTGTGTGGATGTTAATTTGTCTGAGAAAACCAGTTCCAAGAACATTCGTCTGTTTCGATTACGGGAGAGTTGTGTGCCTCGGATTGCTTCACTTTAGGGGAGTTGTGTGCCTTGAGCTGGTTCACCATGGGAGAGTTGTGTGTATCCCGAATTGTTTCTCTTTTGGACAGTTGTGTGCCCTGAATTCTTTAGCTCATGGAGAGTTGTGTGCCTTGGATATTTGTGTCACTGTAGGAGAGTTGTATTCCTGGGTTTGTTTCCCTATGGGGGAGCTGTTGGCCTTGGATTGTTTCACGTTGAAGAATTGTGTGCCTTGGATTTTTTTTCTCAGGATGTCACTGTTTCTTATAAGGAATAAATGGTGGCTTCTGCTCTTAACACTGGTTCAAGGTCACACATTTCTTCACCACCAACAACAAGAGAAAAAAGGGTCTGTTCAATGCGCACGAAAAAGCGGAAAATATGGCGAAACACTATGCTAGTTAACTCATTCGCAGTTCTTTTCACCAACTCCCCTCCCAACACCTACGCCCCCCCCCCCCCCCCCCCCCCCCCCCCCAAGCCCTTATCCGATCCCATTTGTGGCAAGTTTTTTTTTCTGGTCACGTTTGACTTAACGTTTAGTTTTATGGTAAGCCAGTGCGTTTCTGTACAAATGCAATACTTAGGAACTGACTTCACTTCATAGATTCACCTTAACCTTCATGTTCTTTCTTACCATCTGTATCTTGAACAAAATTTCCGTTGTTTTTAGAAGATGTGTTTGAAAGGGTTGTGTGAATGAGTTTTTGTTTCCTTTCTTTGTGAATAAGTTATGGCCCCTCGCCTTTTTTTTCAGGGTGCGCCCTATAAGGCCCCTCGCGGTTAGGTGATCCTTAGCAACATCCTACCTTACCTATTCGATCTGTATGGTCGACCAGTCTTCGGCAACACACGTCGGCATTCCACGCAGATTTTGGAGTCTAAACGAAGAGCTCGATCGCCGGAAGTTCACAGAGCTAGATCGCAGTGCTTTCATAGCGGCTTCACTGTGCATGGACCCCCCCCCTCTCCACACACACACACACACACACACACACACACACACACACACACACACACACACACACACACACACACACACACACACACGTATATTTACATTAAATGAAGAAAGCATGATAATGATCTTGAAAACATCATTTCACGAAAAGTGTTTGTGGGTTGGGGGGGGGGGGGGGGGGGGGGGGGGTCAAGTTATAGTCCCACAGTCTAACGGCCGTGAGACAACGAACTCCAGAGATTCGCCGTATCAAAAACAGGCCATGAGAAAAGGCGGAGTCTACCCGTGTCCTTCTGCCGCCTTCATTTTCCCTGAACCGAATCAGGTACCCGTTTCATGCAGGCCATACACAGAGTTGTCGAGTCGTGAAAACTGCACACTACGAGGTTCGAACCCATGACTCACAGCGCCAAACCCGAATGCTCGGACCATTCTTCCGCTCTTCTGGTGAGGGATGTAATGTAAGGTAGCTAAATCATAAACTACATTAAGAAAAAAAAAAGCAGGGGTAAAACAGAAAAGAAACTTTCTCCTGTCTACAGACTTTCTAATTTTTGGGGGGGTAACTTTCGGTAATTGTTCGTTTTATAAAACTGTCTACGGAAAAAAATCTTACAAGCTTTGAGATGGTTTCAAAAGTCAGGTGACTGCAGGCGGAAATTCGAACAAATATTCTGGAAGAAGAATTGTAACTCATCGGCCAGACGAAGAGGACAAAAAAACTATGAGACAAACCACGACGCCTTTCGACCTCTTCGGTCTTCTCCAAGCAAGTTAAACAGCATTCAGGACAATGAGAACGAAGAACCAACAATCGCATGTCTTCTCCAATTCGGCGAGAGATGGGCGTTGAATGAGATGTCACCAGCATCTTTTATATATGACTTTTTGTATAGTCTTTAAAAAAATTGACGAGAGAGAAACGATTGACGAGTGTCTACGATTGGAGTGTGTCTACCATACATGTGATGTGTTCGTTGCTTTGTGTCATCGTGTGGATTGGTGTGTTCATCGTGTGGACCTGAACAGTGGACAGCTTAGTGAAAGTTCATTTCTGTAGCATTCAAGGATTTCTTCATGTGGCCTGGAAATGTACTGCTAAGGTTTTCCTGTCATGTTTCATTTATAAACGTTGTGTGTGTGTGTGTGTGTGTGTGTGTGTGTGTGTGTGTGTGTGTGTGTGTGTGTCCATATGGTTTTTTATAAATGATGATGTATGCTTTGAAAACAGGCCATAGTTCGTTTTGTAATTTCACAACAGTGCTGCTGATGTATTACTGAAATCTTCATGTCACCAGTCCTTCACATAATGTTTTTATTATTCTCTCTCTCTCTCTCTCTATCTCTCTCGTCTCTCTCTCTCGCTCTCTCTCTCTCTCTCTCTCTCTCTCTCTCTCTCTCTCTCTCTCTCACTCTCTCACACACACACACACACACACACACACACACACACACACACACACACACACACACACACACACACACACACACACACACACACTCTCTCTCTCTCTCTCTCTCTCTCTCTCTCTCTCTCTCTCTCTCTCTCTCTCGCTCTCTCTCCATGTCATCCTCCTCCCTCCACCTTCCATTCTCCTCCCTCTTCTCTATCACTTTGTCCACCACTCCCCCGTCAGTTAACTTTTAAATTGATTGATAGACAGGCAACTGACAGCTCTTCCCTGCGGATGGAACAAACAGTACATTCAGACAGCCAGCACCACAGTACATCCAGACAGCCAACACCACAGTACATTCAGACAGCCAGCACCACAGTACATTCACACAGCCAACACCACAGTACATTCAGACAGCCAACACCACAGTACATTCAGACAGCCAGCACCACAGTGCATTCAGCCAGCCAACACCACAGTACATTCAGCCAGCCAACACCACAGTGCATTCAGACAGCCAACACCACAGTGCATTCAGACAGCCAGCACCACAGTGCATTCAGACAGCCAGCAACACAGTACATTCAGACAGTACATTCAGACAGCCAACACCACAGTACATTCAGACAGTACATTCAGACAGCCAACACCACAGTACATTCAGACAGTACATTCAGACAGCCAACACCACAGTACATTCAGACAGTACATTCAGACAGCCAACACCACAGTACATTCAGACAGCCAACACCACAGTACATTCAGACAGTACATTCAGATAGCCAACACCACAGTACATTCAGACAGTACATTCAGACAGCCAACACCACCACAGACAGTACATTCAGACATTCAGACAGTACATTCAGACAGCCAACACCAACACCACAGTACATTCAGACAGCCAACACCACAGTACATTCAGACAGTACATTCAGACAGCCAACACCACAGTACATTCAGACAAGCCAACACCACAGTACATTCAGCCAGCCACACACCACAGTACATTCAGACAGCCAGCACCACAGTACATTCAGACAGCCAACACCACAGTACATTCAGACAGCCAACACCACAGTACATTCAGACAGCCAACACCACAGTACATTCAGACAGCCACCACAGTACATTCAGACAGCCACACCACAGTATATTCAGACAGCCAACACCACAGTACATTCAGACAGCCAACACCACAGTACATTCAGACAGCCAACACCACAGTACATTCAGACAGTCAGCACCAGAGATATCCAGACCACATGGGGAATATTCAGAGCAGCCTCAAGGCATGTGGGCAACAAGGACCAGCTGTGTGGTGCTGCACGCCATTGTGCCGCCGGCGCTCCCGTGTTGGGCTGTGCAAGGGAGACAATCAGTAACATTGTCCAGTGGGTTGGGCCTGTATTTCAGTTACTTCCCTTACATCACACCTTTGGCGATGCCGATCATGATAAGAAGAAAGATGATAATGATGATGATGACCAGAG
This sequence comes from Conus betulinus, assembly GCA_016801955.1. Lineage (NCBI taxonomy): Eukaryota > Metazoa > Mollusca > Gastropoda > Neogastropoda > Conidae > Conus > Conus betulinus. The sequence goes on along the minus strand of JADBJO010003660.1, from coordinate 190,871 downwards.
AAGGGACTTCACGGGTGACAAGGATGTCAATGATGATGAATTTAATGAGATAGTAATGATGAGAACGATGACAATAGCGACAGTAATGATCACGGTCACGATAATCATAATGTTTCAATTCAATCCTGTTTAATTCAATCTATATTGTTTTAGCCTAGCCGACCATGAACGGCAATTGTACACACACACACACACACACACACACACACACACACACACACACACACACACACACACACACACACACACACAAAATGTATAATTCTTCATTTAGTGGATTTTCTCTTAACAAGATTTTCATAGAATGTGCTGTATTGACGTCAACACTGATGTGAGAGATCAGTGTCAGGAGGCACAGCGATCCTTCCAGCCATATGGGTAACGGCGGGTCTAGCCTGTGTCGCGGGGGGACGGCTCCTGGAGATGTGGGCAGATCGGCGATGGAGCGCTGCCGGGCTGCGATTACCGTGGCCTGGGATACCGTGTTCTGAACCAGGCAGACTTGGGGGCACTCCTCATGGGGTTAGGCTGAAAAGTTGCCCATTCGACCGTAGTCTGCGTGGCCCGCCGAATTTTAGGGACTCGTTCAGCGCTCCAGCAACTTTCGTCCTGCTCCCTCTTTGGGGCGGCCTCACGCGGCACAGGACCTTCGCCACCCGAGCACGAAGAACGCCACCTGGTGGCCCTGGTGGTGGCCTGAAGACAGCCTGGTGGCCCTGAAGACAGCCTGGTGGCCCTGAAAACAGCTTGGTGGCCCTGAAGACAGCCTGATGGCCCTGAAGACAGCCTTTTTCTTGGGGGGGGAAAGCAGCCAAATACACCGACGCCCATCGTCCAACAGCCGAATTTGAACTAAAGTTCAAAAGGAACCAGAGCTCGGAGAGAGACATACGACGAACTCGCCCACTGCTGCCAGCGACAACAGGTGCTGCAGAAGATGCAGACCTATGTCTGCGAGTGTACCTTGTCTTCAAGGGCCTCCGGCCAATGGGACGTTGATCTCACCCTTCAAGTTAAGTCAAGGATGTGCTGTGAGGTATTAACATCTGAGAGTAGTCCCAACGCTCCACAAAAACATGCTGAATAGTTTGTGGAACATCACATTGAATGCACCTCGGAGCTACTTTAACGTTTTACACACACACACACACACACACACACACACACACACACACACACACACACACACACACACACACAGTTGAGTGAAAAAGAGATCAACAAACAAACACCCACATGCACAGACAGTTGAGTGAAAAAGAGATCTACACACACACACACACGCACGCACGCACGCACGCACGCACGCACGCACGCACGCACACACACACACACACACACACACACACACACACACACACACACACACACACACACGAGTGAGAAAAGCCCTACAAAAAAGAAACAAACAAACAAAAAAAAAAGGAAAAGAAAAAAAAAAAAACACGAAACAAAACCAACACCAAAACCGAAAGAAGAGTCCGGCTGCGTGATGGATTTCTTTATTACCATTTCCATGTTTAGGTTCCAGAAATGAGCCTTCTGAAAGGCCAGGGCACCACATGCGGCAGGTGGACACAGACTGGCTTGCTGTTGGAAAACAGACTTCGAACAGTCTGTAGGATACACAACGGAATTACAATAGATTGACAAGAGAGAGAGAGAGAGAGAGAGAGAGAGAGAGAGAGAGAGAGAGAGAGAGAGAGAGAGAGAGAGAGAGAGAGAGAGAGAGTTGATTTCCAGTTTGAGGCTACTGATAATCATTTTTTTGTACATACCTGCTGTGTACTTCTCCTATGCTGAAACTGACAGTATTGATTTGATGATTTAATGTATGTTACATTGGTCACAGATTTATAGTCAAACAAAATAGAATAAAATGGAATTGATTTGAAAATAGATGAAAATATACAAACAACATGGATAACTGTCATACACAGTTCCATAGTTCCATCAAACATCAATCTGAACCAGACTTATTTTAGTCCCATTGTTGCCGCTTTTACTTAAAATGGAAAAGAAAAAAAGAAAGAAAGGAAAGAAAAAAAAAAAAAAAAAAAAGAAATAAAGTAAGAAAAGAACAAGAAAGAAAGAAAATGTTCAAACTGCATGGAAGAATGACTGTGATGTTTGAAATAAACCTCAATCCCAAAACACAGCAGTAAAAAAAAAACCATTAATCGCATAGTTTGGTTCCACTGGTTTACGTAACACTGAGAACTACAAAGTACTTCGCTCTTGACTAGTCTGAAAAGCAGCACAGCGGCACGTTATAGGATGACAGTAACAAATCACTGGGAACAGCAAACATGATCTGCTCAGCCTGAAATGTTCTAACAGCACGGGGTGAAAGGCAAGCCTTGCTGTGTTTCATAAAGATGCTCCAGCGCGTCCACTTGGGAAATCACTGCATTATCAATGAAAGCAGAGGACCGAACATGACGTGTTGTCGGTGCCAGGGATTCATGAGATTTGTCGAGAAGTTGGGTGGGGCACACCAGGAATTTACGGAGACTAACGAGTAGGAAGGTGAGGCGTGTCGGAGAATGACGGAATTGCCCGAATGGTTAGGTAGAGCGAGTCAGGGACTCACGGGGTGTGTCGGAAATTAACGGAATTTGCCGAATGGTTAGGTGGAGTGAATGAGGGACTCACGGGGTGTGTCGGAAATTAACGGAATTTGCCGAATGGTTAGGTGGAGTGAATGAGGGACTCACGGGGTGTGTGTCGGAAATTTACGGAATTTGCTGAATGGTAAGGTGGAGCGAGTCAGGAAATCGTGACAGTTACTGACAGCAGATGGTGCAGGGTAAAGTTTCGGGGAGAGTGTCGAGTGGTGAGGTGGGGAAGTTAGTGATTCACAGAAATTACGCAGTGATGGTGGGGGGGTGTGCTAGACATCGGCGGCGATTGCCGAGCGATGGGTAAAGGTGGGCCAGAGATTCACGGAATTTGCCGACCCTAAAGGTACCACGGAACTTGCCAAATGGTAAGGTAGCGCGGGTAAAGGAACCACGGAACATGCAGAATAGTAAGATGGGGAGTGCCAGAGATTCACGGAATTTGCCGAGTGGTAAGTTTAGGCGGGCCAGAGATTCACGTAATTTGCCGAATGGAAAGGTCGGGCGGGTCAGAGATTCACGGAACTTGCCGAATGGAAAGGTCGGGCTGGTCAGAGATTCACGGAACTTGCCGAGTAGTAGAGTCGCGCGGGTCAGAGATTTACGGAACTTGCCGAGCAGCGGGTCGGGATGGGCCAGAGGTTTAGGAAACTTGCGTAGCAGCTAGGCTAGGTGGGGCGGGCCAGAAATTAACATAATTTCTGAGCGAGTAGCTGGGGCAGACAGCCAGAAGATTACGACACTTGCCCAGCAGTGGGGTGGGCACACACAGATTACGGCACTTGCCCAGCAGTGGGGTGGGCACACACAGATTACGACACTTGCCGAGCAGTAGGGTGGGCACACACGCAGCCCACGGGTACGGACTCCCGACCCCACCGGAAGTGCAGCTGTCCGTTCTGACACACCTCCCGGATGACGGCCACGCGGTGGTACAGTGGCACGCACGTGTACAGGTTGCCCGTGCCCACGTACTCCGACGCCTGGCAGTGGCCGCACATGCATGCAGCGCGCGAACCACAGGAGGCGCGGAAAGCGGTCCGTGCGATAGTTCTGCTCCAGAGTCCAGGGGCACATGGACTGCTGCTCCAGGCCGGGCAGGGAGGGGTAGCCCCAGGGCGGAAGGTGGGGGCACGCCGGTCAGGTTGTGGTTGTCCCGCATCCAGATCTGCCTCAGCGCCAGACGTCCCGGGTCCAGCTCCTCCACCGTCTGCAGCTCGTTCAGCATCTCCGTCAGCTGCTGCTGCTCCGAGTTCATCACGCACAGCGAGCTGGCCCCCCCCGCCCCCGTCCCCACCCCCGCCGACGACCCCCTCCTCGTCGTCATCCACCACCACCACCACCACCACCAGGTCCGCCAGGACGCGTGGGCGGGCGACTGGGTCGACGGGTGGGTTGGCGAGGAGGTGCAGGGAGGGGGTAGGCAGGGGGAGTGCGTGGAGGAGGGGGAGGAGGAGGTGGAGGAGGAGGAGGGGGAGGTCGGGGAGCATGGAGCTATGGTACACCAGCAGCGTCACCAGGACAGGCAGGAAACCCCCGCTTGGAAGCTGCAACAGAAGAAGGAGGGTTGATTATCTAGGGGTTTCATTCAGGGTTGATTATCAACAGATTTAATTCAGGGTTGATTATCGATAGATCTAATTCAGGGTTGATTATCAACAGATTTAATTCAGGGTTGATTATTAACAGATTTAATCAGGGTTGATGATTATCGATAGATCTAATTCAGGGTTGATTATCAACAGATTTAATTCAGGGTTGATTATCAACAGATTTAATTCAGGGTTGATTATCGATAGATCAAATTCAGGGTTGATTATCGATAGATCTAATTCACGGTTGATTATCGAGGGATGTCATTCAGAATTGATTATCAACAGACTTCATTCAGAGTTGGCCATCAACAGACTTAGTTCAGGGTTAATCATCAACAGGTCTGATTCAGAGTTAATCATCAACAGGTCTGATTCAGAGGTAATCAACAACAGGTCTGGTTCAGAGTTAATCAACAACAGGTCTGATTCAGAGTTAATCAACAACAGGTCTGATTCAGAGTTAATCAACAACAGGTCTGGTTCAGAGTTAATCATCAACAGATGTAATTTAGGGTTAAACATTAACAGATTTAATTCAATCAAAATGAAGAGGGTCACGATTATGAAATTGATTTAGTTGTAGAGACCATAAAGCGGGTTAGATTTTGTTAGACATCTTTAGCTGGAACAAAACAAAACAAAATTAGTTGGTAAAGTAATTTGGCCGAAGCAGAGAAGAAAACGGAACATTTGTAAACGCATGCCGGTCTTGTTCATTCACGATAATGGTCTGATACGTTAAACTCTTCAGTGGCTGTCGATTCGTATTGGAATCAGTGGCAATGAAAAAGCACGATGTCCATTAGCACAGAAAGGCAGCCAGAAGCAGCAGTGAGCCTGTTATGATTTGAAAACGGCATGGAAGCAAAGCTTTGAACATGAGTAAATGAAAATGAGAAAGCAGTCCACTCTCCTCAACCCGTCAGTGCTACTGGATAGCATCTCTCTCTCTCTCTCTCTCTCTCTCTCTCTCTCTCTCTCTCTCTCTCTCTCTCTCTCTCTCTCTCTATCTATCTATCTATCTATCTATCTAATAAAAACCAAAAACAAACAAACAAAAAAAAAAAAAGCGGCATGAAAATTGTATCATTAACAACAAAAGCGGTATTCTTGGCAGAATGTGATATTGTTTGCCAACCGGGTGACATCAATTTTATCACGGGCTTCTGCTTTCTGTGGATAAACAAAATGTCATTCCCATTATCTCTACGTCTCTGTCTCTGTCTCTCTCTCTCTCTCTCTTTCTCTCTCTCTCTCTCACGTGTCAAAAAAGAAACAAGCTTCATACAATTGTATTATTTACAACAAAAGCGGTAGTCAAGGCAGACTGTGATATTGTCTAGCCGGCCAGTGGACAGACATCTTCGTGAGGCCCGTGCAATTGACTCAAAGGTGCAGAGTTATGTTTCCTTTGTTTGTCCACTGTCAACCTCAGCGCGACCTGAAGTTGTTCGCTGCAACACAGACTTTGGGGCCATTTTCGCTTTGAAATATGAATATCTGTATTTCTGTGGGCAGTGGTGTGTATAGAAATTTACTTAACTGAGCATATCCTTGCTCAACAAGAGACTCCACGTGAAGCAAGAGCAGAAGAACTGGGTGTGGTCGGTCTGTGTGGTAAGCTGGCGGTGTTGGTCACCTTCAAGATTTCGCCA